>APFE030185189.1:147440-313274 GCA_000404065.3 Pinus taeda
ACCAAGCAAACTTAGTGACCACTTCTCCTGGGAATGAGACTTCGTATTTACCTCCAGGCACCACTTCCTGGCTATCGTTGTCAACAACCCGGCCGGCATCATACTGTAGGAATCTTGCACGGGTGCAGCAGTTGTCCAAAAATTAGGAATCAGACTCATATTGTCGAATTGTAGAATGAGACAACACCACCAAGTTTGCTGTAAATTTAATGACCACATTGATAGCAGATAGTATCATCAAATATTGAGGCTATAATGCCAAAATAATGAGTCAATTTTAACAGAATTTCATTATATCAGCACTTTATGGCACTTTAAGCAATTGCTTGCAAATCCTTTTGATAAACCGTAGTACATCTTATTGGATCTATAAAAGAGAGTAGAGAGGTATCGAGGTATCGATTCATTCATTGAGTCTTTAATCAGCAGGTAGCAGTTTAGGGGCATTTTCATGTAGCACTGAGTCTCTATTGCACCGATACAGTTGTTTGACTAGCACAAATGTTAATTTTGAAGAACTTTCCAACTCCAACTCCAATTGGTCGAGTAGTTAATTTATCACCTTCTAAACTATCATATCGAATTCAACAACAGTGTATTGTGCCATATAGAAACAAGTGAAGGCACATCACAGTTCTCAAGGAGGCATATCACTCTTGAGTTATAGAAGAAAGGGCTCATATAGGGCTTTGTTGATGAAGGCATTTATCAAGGTACAACATACACCGGGCTCCCTGGTGTGGACTCCTAACATATCAGATGGTCTTTACAAAGTCAGCCTGGGGTACAAGCTCTCTTTAGCTAATCAAGTAGAGGTCGTGGAAGGATGCAAATGGGATCTTATATGGAAACTCAAAGTGCCCTTAAAGGTAATGACACTTCTTTAGCTCATTCTATTCAATAGAATCCTTACCTAGGACAAACTACAGAAAATGCTCTGGCAGTGCCCAATGTACTGCATTTTGTGCGAGGACAATAATGACAGTATATCATTTGTTCCTATCATGCCATTTCATAAAATATGGGTAGCAGTGAGAAGAATCCAAGAGGAAAACAAAAACGGGAATGAGAGTCAATAGAGGAAGCTCTGCAAAACTGGTTACAAGGGTCGTACAAATTCTTTGGATTCAGCATGAAACTTAAGAAACAGAGTGTGGCAGGTAAGGGTGACATAGATGAAACAAACCCCAGTGGCTTCTTTAAACAACTCAGAAGTGAAGGCTTTGTCCATAGTGATGACAATTGCTTAGGACGCTAGATTAAGTGATATAAGCACTTATTGAGGTTTAAAGTTGAGTATTCCTTGGATTAATAGATCTATGGAACCGAGAAATATCAGTTTAGATGGTGGTCTACAGCTAGCTAGTGATTTGAAGACCGGGTTAGAATCCATCAAGCACAATACTATTATAGATAAGCTATCAAAACTGGCATAGATCTATTACCTTTACTGTTAGCTTGGCCCCTAGATGTTACATTCCATCCCCATAGACTGTCATAGATCACTACAGTTACTATCTTTCAACTGAGCTCTTCACTGTTATTTTAATTTTTAAGAAGCCAATTTTTGCCCTGGATATAGACTGTAACTTTTGTGTTTCAAGCAATGGAAGAGTTACGATGTTTTCTGCAGAAAAAACAGCTCACAACAAAGAAAAGGATATTCAAATTTAACTTGTTAAAATGACAAATATATTAAGATTATTCAGGAAAAACAACTCAGAAGTGAAGGCTTTGTCCATAGTGATGACAACTACTCAGGAGGCTAGATTAAGTGATATAAGCACTTATTGAGGTTCAAAGTTGAGTAATCAAAACTGGCATAGATCTCTTACCTTTACTGTTAGCTTGACCCCTAGATGTTACATTCCATCCCCATAGACTGTCATAGATCGCTACCATTAATGTCTTTCAACTGAGCTCTTCACTGTTATTTTAATTTTTAAGAAGCCAATTTTTGCCTTGGATATAGACTGTAACTTTTGTGTTTTAAGTAATGGAAGAGTTACGATGTTTTCTGCAGAAAAAAACAACTCACAACAAAGAAAAGGATATTCAAATTTAACTTGTTATAATGACAAATATATTAAGATTAATCAGGAAAAACAACTCAGAAGTGAAGGCTTTGTGCATAGTGATGAAAATTGCTCAGGAGGCTAGATTAAGTGATATAAGCACTTATTGAGGTTCAAATTTGAGTATTCCTTGGATTAATAGATCTATGGAACCGAGAAATATCAGTTTACAGCTAGCTAGTGATTTAAAGACCGGGTTAGAATCCATCAAGCACAATACTATTACAGATAAGCTATCAAAATTGGCATAGATCTCTTACCTTTACTGTTAGCTTGACCCCTGGATGTCACATTCCATCCCCATAGACTGTCATAGATCGCTACTGTTACTGTCTTTCAACTGAGCTCTTCACTGTTTCACTGTTATTTTAATTTTTAAGAAGCCAATTTTTGCCCTGGATATAGACTGTAACTTTTGTGTTTTAAGCAATGGAAGAGTTACGATGTTTTCTGCAGAAAAAATGGCTCAGAACAAAGAAAAGGATATTCAAATTTAACTTGTTAAAATGACAAATATATTAAGATTATTCAGGAAATTGGATGCCCCTGTAAGAGCAAACTTCTCCAAGCCTCAAGGGAAGCCTTACAACTCAATTTTCACTATATCTAAAATATTTGGCTTGGCATATTGATAACCATGATCTTTCTGATTCATATATTCCAATATTCATATTCGAACATGCCACATGATCCATACAGCAAATAAACACCTAAACCGTACTCCAAATCCTGTGCCTTCTTAAAGTACATCTCATTTAGGATTTAGTACCACATGGACCACAACACACCTGAGCCAACGACAGTCCGAAATAGAAGTTCAACAAGCAATAAGACAAAATTACGAGGACAGTAAAATGATGTATCTTGAAAAAGTTACCAAATTAGGATCTTGCAATATCAAAGGTCAAGCAAAATCCTCATGGAGATGTTGTATGACAATTTTATTAAAGCTCTCCCCGTCAACCTAGGGAGTTGATTTCTGACCAACAATGCATGGAAGAAGGATTTATCTAGCATGCTTTCTGTGCCTTCTTAATAAGACAAAATTCCTTGTTTACCATTTCAAGGGTACTCACCTGCAAGAAAGAACTAGATAGACCTGGAGCCCCTCTGTCTATTTATTCCCTAATGCAACCCATACAAAAAACAACACTAGTAAATTATTGCACAGTTTGCGTAGTGTAATATGCTTAGCTCAAAAATGAGTCACTTAGTTTTTAAATGACTACTTGGTTCAAAATAGTAATCTTGAATGACTAATTAGAGAAGAAGCCAGTTAGTTCTTGAATAAGTAAGTAGTTCAATAAATAAGTAGTTCAAAAAAGTAATCAGATAAGAAAAGAAACAAGTTCCAAAATAGTGATCAAATAAGAATACAAATATATTAAGTTCCAAAACACTGATCAGATAAGAATACAAATATATTACATGGATATCCAGGTCTTGAATGACTACTGAGCTCCAAACAAAAATTCATCAACAAAAATTCATAGTTCCAGTTCTTCTCGAGCAGCAGGTTACAAAGGGTAAAATAAGTCATTTTGTACGCACAATGACATCCGAACTATCCAACAGGAAGTTGTTGTGTACATGGAAATCTCGTAAGCTGTACGTGACATCAGTAACGTCTTCTAGATATTTCTCATATGTCAGTCCTGTTAGAGATGGAAAAAGTTCTAAAAGAAAATTTCCTTTTAGGATGCACTTGTGCTGAACATTTGCTTCTGTTTGGATGACACAATGCAATTGTAAACAACGTCGATATGTCGTTAACTCTTGACATGTGAAACAGTTAAGTTGATCTGTGGAAACTATTCCAAATGTGTCTGCTGGAACAGAGCAGTTGTTGCAGATTATGACAAATGGGTCTGCATGTATATCTGCTATGGTTAACATTCCTTTGACCTGGTTCATGTTGAAGTACAGTTTTAAGGTTAGATATTTTAATAAAAAAATACTACAAGGACGTTTAAGGTTAAATATTGTAATAAAAAAATACTACAAAGACGATAAATGAAAGAGGATAATTTAGGAGAATAGGTTGCAGTACAGTTTTAGCGCTAGATCTTGTAATAAAAAACATAATTTGGAAGAATAGAAAATAATTTAGCAAAACAACAAATAAAGAATTAGAAATTATATTTTGTGGACTAGGAAACAACCTTTGTTGTTGACATAGCTAGTTTGCTGAGGTTTGCCAGTACTCTGTTCGAATTGACCACTGTTATGAAAGTGGATTTGCATGTGCGTAGAGATGCGTATGGTCCTCTGACAAGATTCTGAAACAGCACCATTGGTGCTTCTTGTTTTGAAAGTTGTTTTTGCATTAATTTGAAAATTGGCTTAAATGTACTGAAAAGAAAAACCTGCATTGCAAAATGTACCAAGGGTTAACACTAATGCAATGAAAAGATAAACCTGCATTGCAAAATGTACCAAGGGTTAACACTGATGCAATTGCTTCTAAGTAAATGTAAAAGGTATAAATGGTTGAGTTTGTATATACCGTAGCTGTGTCTTTTTGAGATTGGCCATCCTTGATATTTAGGACATATTGGCCACCTACTTCTTTAGCTGATGTTACAAGACCAGCTACTGTACCGATTGCAAATCGAGTTGTGTTTGTCAGTTGGCTAATAGTGGTTGTCGGTACAAATGTGTATTGTGTACACACGACTCGGATAGTTTCTATGATACTTTTGTCATGTAACACTAATATGCAGCTGCAGTCTCCATGGTCATAAACTGTTTTCGGAGACACTTTAAAATCTTTTATACAGATTCCTTGGCCGACTACAAGTTTCTCCTCTCCTCGGCAGTAGGAATGAGATTGTGTGGCACATTGAGTGTGATTGCCATATTGCCTTTGCTATCCACTAGGTCATCCCCGTTATAAATGACAAGAACATCCCCGTGAAAGATTCTTCCTAGTTTGAGGCTTTTCAGATCCTGTATTGTAATTGGAGCGCATAAATCATGGCTGGAGCTTAGTTCAGATTTCTTTTCACATTTTTGCCTGTAGAACAATATTAAAAAGAATCTGAATTAGCATAATGCCTATAGAACAATATTAAAAAGAATATGAATTAACATAATCTTTGTATTATTAAACTTTCTACAATATTAAAAAGAATCTGAATTAACATAATCTTTGTATTATGAAACTTGTAAGGAAAGATTTAAAGGTTATTTAGTTACTTTTTCTCAGTTTCTGAGATGCTGGAAGTTTCTGGGAGAGCGCAATCTTCTGGAGCAGTCCTTGGAGCAGTAGTGTCTTCGTGTTGTCTTTTCATGGTAGTTACCTGTACACATATGAGTACAAGCTATTAGGTTTATAAGCAAAATGTGTTCGATGTAATTCTAGATCTGTGCATAATACTATTCTCTGTGTTGTTACCTTGATTAGTTTGCGCAGAGTGTTGCAAGGTAGCTGCAAGACATAGATTTTCAGTCGGATATGAAGTTTAGCAAATTGTAGAGAAACTTGTGTACCAGTGGTACATTGATTTTGCAGTGAGAAAAGAAAGAGTGCAAAAAGTGGAAAACATAGCAAATTGTAGAGAAACTTGTATACCAATGCTATATTGATTTTGCCGTGAGGAAGCCAAAAGTGCAAAAAAAATTGCTGTGGGTAAACCAAGAGTGCAAAAAGTGGGAAATATAGCAAATTGTACAGAGACTTGTATACCAATGCTACATCGATATTGCAGTGAGAAGGCCAAAAGTGCAAAAAAGTGGAAAACATAGGTTTTGTTTTATGGCATGTTTAACAGATTGCAGAGGAAAGGATCGTTAGAGCTGTAGTAGCGCATAGAGTATGCCATGATCAGACCAATATGCCCATGTTACATTTATTTCACACTGTTTTATAGGCAAAGTTGTCCAGATATGGTCTATTATTGTTTTCCGTTGCGGAGATAGTTTGCTTGTTATTTCTTGTAAGTTTTCCATTTCCATAAATTGTACGAAGTTTTTGCTGCGAGCTGTTGGTTGTTTGATGTCAATGTTGAGATCACCAATAACTAAAAAAACACAATCAGTATATGTAGTTTGCGATTTTTCTTCCTTTATTATTTGCATTATCGTGGATACTTGTTCAAATGGTGCTGCATAAATGTTCATTAAGCAAATCGGCTGCTGAAAGTACATGTCAATTAGGGTAAGCTCTATTTTGTTTTTGAAAAATGTCTTTATTACCTTAATAGGTATTTTCTTGTTTATGCAAGTAAGAATTCCATGTGTCGAATGTGCAATGGCGAAATTGAATGATAAGAATTCTTTGTCTACTGGCGGAATGTAGAGATGAGTTTCTTGAAAACAAAGGATCATATTGTCCATTAAGTCATTGTGGTGAATCACGTTAGTAAGGTGTGCACGTAGACTACGTGTGTTTAGACTTGCAATTGACAAAAGATCCTTATTATCAGATTTCTTCTTTGCGAATTCTAGTTTCCATGCAGCAATTGTTTCTAGCCGTGCCATTTCATTGATTATCTTGTTTTTGATATGGAAGCTTTGTTGTATCAGTTGGTTAATCAGGTATAGTGACTCGATAGTTCTAACACGTGATAATGCAGTGTAGACTAGACCATGTTTTGTGACACCAGTTGGGTCAAATGCAAGTTGATCTAATGTCAACCCTTGTGTTCGGTGTATTGTTCGTGCACAGGCTAATTGGATTGGAAATTGTTTCCAAATTGTAATTTGTAACTTGTTATGAGACATTGCTAGCGATTTTGCAATTCGTAGGATTGGTGTCCAATTTGGCGATATATTTATGCCGTATAGTTGTTTAAATTTATTTCTTTGTTGTTTGCCAATTTCTGTGTCTGAGAATTCTATCCAGACAATGTCAGGTCCGTTGTTATTAGATGAACAGGATTTGAAAATCCCTTCAGCACCATTAACCAATCCATCACTTGTATTGTAATTTCCTGCATATAGTTCAACTAACATGTTTTGTTTAACTGTGATTGTTGATGGCAATAAGATTGCTTTATCAAAAGCAAAATAGCTCGATCCAGGAGTCTCGTAGTTATCAATTGCAAGTAGCGTTATTTGTTCTCCTTCTGTCAGAGAAAGCATTTTTGCATTGTGATTATGGACATCTTTGTTTCGATAGAAAATGTATGGGAAAACTGGGCTTAAAGGTGCCATCCTGTAACAGTTATTGTTTACATAAGCAATATATTGATCTGTTTGCGTGTTTAATCTCATCCTATTTAGTACATCGATGAACAATGGGTCTTTTTGCCGCATTGCTGTGTGCAATTGATAACATTTTATTTTCTCTAGCCAAAAGTCATATGGAATTGTGTTTTTGTGGATTTTTGGGTTATCAAAGATTAGAGAATCTCTGACTGGGTTCGCCTAGTAAAGATCACCAGAGAATATGATGTCAACATTAGCAAAGTATGAAGTTGGTGTGTGTAAGATTTGGTAGAGTCGCTTGTCAATTTGATATAGTATTGTTGTACCAACAAGCGATGCCTCATCTATGAGGAGTACACGCAATTGTTGGAAATGCTTCAATAATGTGTCTACCTTTTCATTTATTAGCGACGAGCAATCTGCTTTCTTAAAGGGCAAATAGAATGCAGAATGCAATGTCACACCACCAGCATTAAAGGTAGCTTTGCCCTGGTGTGCAGTGATTATTCCTATTAGTTGTGATGGGTTATAAGGCAATGCCACATTGTGTATGCGTACTAAGGATTGGAAAATTGCCTTAGCTGTGTGTGTCTTTCCTGTTCCTGCACCTCCTGTTAATAACAAATAGATTAGTTCGTCTGGTCTGTACAATTTTCTTGTTATAACATCAGTCACTATGCTTGCTTGTTCTGTGTTTAGTTGACGCATTAATTCATAGTACTCTACATCTTCAAGTATATGTGGTTGTTTGACGATTTCATATGGCCTTGTAGACCGTAGAGCAAACTTCTTTGTATCTTGGAAATGTTCCAAGTCATTTTGGAAGTCATATTTTTCGTATTTGTCATCTATTGATTTGTTAAAAGTTGTGGTTTTTGTTTCATTTGATCTCAAACTATCTATGTCGAATATTTGTTCAGTTTCTATTTCTACTCTGTGCATTGCGTCATCTATGTCACCCCATGTAGTTGTTGTAACAAATTTGAACTTTTGTTCATTTTGCTTGACTATTTCTTCGAATGCAAGATATGCAGATTGCCAATTTGTGTGATGTTGCTTAATTGCAGTTTCACTTACTCGATAGGGGTAGTATAACATTAATTTCTCTCTACGACGGTTTTCAATGTCCTTGTATTTGCTATATCTAACAGATCGAATGACATATGGTCTAATTGATTTTCTGTGTTTTTGTCCTCTCTTTGTATAAATATATGCAAATTCCACTAAGCATACAAGTTCAATAGCGGTAGGTCGTAGAACATAGTAGTCAATAATTGATGGGCACATTATGTCTTCTGAGTCATCTGCCTCCTTTTGCAGGTCCTTTTTTCTTTTAAGAAAAAATGCACGATCATCCACAGGAGATGTGTTAATGAATACACACTTGTTCTTTAGGATATCAGATTTTGCTCTCACATGATCTTCGCGTATGTTTTTAAATGTCCTCGTGAGTGTTCTGTCTTCTTTCGTAATATAGGAACTGCAATACATTGCAGCTGCATATGAGTCAAGTACAAACTGGGAATCAGTATTTGCAATCCAAATTCCCGAAATGTGTTTTGCAAAGCTATTTGTCGAGGTTTCAACTGGTTTTCTTTGCAATAAGAGTGTTGTTCGATTGAGTGTACATTGAATGGCATGTATGTATTCATTGTGTACTAGTCCAAGGTTGGCCAAAAAGCTATCAAATGTATCATTTTCATTGTATCTTGTGTTGTTTATTGTTTCAAAGATTAGATTTGCATGTGTTTTTGTTCTATCACTATCGAATTCAAGAGGCTCAAGTATTTTTGTTGCTTTCATGGGTGGTATCGGGAAATTAAATCTGCAATTAGACTTTGCATGCTTCCTACAACTTTTTTTGTGGCAATGGTGTTGTATAGCTCTAAGTTCCTTTGCAAGTAGGAATGAATTAGTTGACAAGTAATTGTCAACGAATTGTTCGACTTCAATGTTTGCATTTTGACCATAGATTGGTGCAGATTTTATCCAAAGTAAACCATGTTCATGTTCACTTCCCCGATTTTGGAATTCTGTTACATAGAAGTGGTCATTGAGTTCTCCATAATACTTGTGATCATGAGATATCAATTGATGTAGTGCATCCCTCCTAGATCTATAGTAACGTACACAAGTAACAGGGTCATTTCTTATTAACGAGCTAGGTTCATTTTCATCAAGTTCATTTGTCTTTGGTTTTCTAGTATTCTGTTTTATGTCTCTCAATGCATCCAATAACGGATCCCAAAGATGCTCGGCACTGTTAAAGGAAACAAAGAAAGTGGGCGGCCCTAGTTGTCGAATCATTTCATAGATTTTGTTCTATATTTGCTGGTGGTAGTCAGGCGAGGTATGAATTGTTTTTAGATCCATGTACCCAATGTCAGAATTTAAAATACGATCTAGGTTTCGTTTTGACTTAACGTCTCTTGCAACTAGTTTTCTACCTTTCAATTTCCCTTTTCTAATTCTAATCCACATTGTATTCAAGACTTGATTTATGATAATGCGAGTTGCTTTATAAAACAAGTTTGTAGTATGATAAGAAAAATCGTGGTTTTTATGCAGCACTTCCGAGTGATAGATCTTTTGATATGTAAAGTTTTTGGAGATCTCAATTGGGCGTTTGTTGCCATAGAAAAGTGAGGGAAAACTCATTTCTTCTGAGTACTTATCTCTGAAGATTCCTAATGGCATGTATCCGGCAGCAGGTGCAATGTTAATTTGTCTGTTAACAAGGTCATAGATAGTGTGTGCATCAATGAATCCATGCACCAATGTTTCTGTCGTTGGTTCATCGTTTCCTTGGTTATCGTCTTCGCTATCATCAATGTCACTTGAACTTTGATATGCCTCTTGATTTTGTAGGAATGCCTCTTTCCAATTGTCATCTATGGTAGCGTTCTCGAGCTTGTAAAGCATTCTTTTGCATAATTGTTTTAATTCTTTCATCACTTTGTGAATGTTAACTCGACCAAATGCATATGGACTTTTGAATCTTAAACTCTTTTTGAGAACAACGGCAACCGTGTCAGTGTCTTTTATAGTTCGGGGCAATGCAGATTGAATTCTAGAAATATTTGTGGGGACATTGATAACTCCTCCAGTTAAGCCTAGTTGCGGCTTCTTATGTCGATGGCCCATTTCTTTTATTTGCAAGAAGGGCAATCTTAATGCAACTAGTCTTTCTTCCAGTTCAGTGAGTTGTGTGAGTGTTCTAGTGGCATTGTTTCTTCTTATTTGTTCAGCAACTGCATAGTTAGCAATTGTTCCATGTTCAATTGCTTTTTTGTAGTGTTTACAAATGTATCCATCTTGAACACGAGATTTAACATCCTCGAAACTAGTTGATAGTTTCCTAATCTTATTTTGTCTTGTTTGATTTCCTTGCTGCAACAAGCAAATGTCTCTTTTGAAAAATGTTCTTTCACATGATGAACAATTGAAAATAGGTGTGTCACTTATTTGTCTTTGATATATTTCATCAAACATCGATAACTGTGTTAATTTGTTTGTTGATCTTGACTGAACCGATAGGCTAGATTTTCCTGATTTCTTTGATTGTGTTGAAAGCTCCTTTGATCTTGTTACAAATGGTTTGTAGTCCACGTGTTCTATGACTATTTCTTGTTTCATTGTTGTTGTGTTGAATGTGAGTCTTATCTTATGTGTTTTCAATTTTTCCCGTATAATGCCTTTAAGCAAACACAAAGATAAATGTTTCCTCTGTTTGCCTAATGGACAAGAGTTTACAGTTTCTATTTGCGGGTTGGGCCTAATATGTTTTTCCAAGTTTCTAAGTGGTCGAAACGTCAATGTCTCGCTAACATGTTATGTGTTTTCTAGAACTTTTTTCTCTTTGCCTAATGGACGAGAAGTTATCATTTATGTTTGTGTGTTGTTCCTAATATGTTTTTTCAAGTTTCTAAGTGATTGAAATTTCAGTGTCTCACTAACATCTGATCTGTTTTCTAGAACTTTTGTCTGTTTGCTTAATGGACGAGAAGTTACCATTTTTGTTTGTGCATTGGTTCTAATGTGTTTTTCCAAGTTTCTCAGTGATCGGAATCTCAGTGTCCCACTGGCATCTTCTGCGTTCTCTAGAACTACTTCTTGTTTCATTGTAATTTTGTTATATTGAATGCCTATTTTTTGCCTTTTCACATTTTTCCGAGCAATGTCCTTAAGCACATGCAAAGATAAACCTCTCTTGTGCTTGTTTAAATGACAAGATAGTTTTAATCTAGTTTGATCAAATTGACATTTTGTTTCAGATTGTATTTCAGTGTTGTTATTTGCAGAATGCGATCAATGAAACATTACAACCTCCTCAGTATTTGATGCAACCTCCTCAGTGTTTGATGCAGTTGCTAGAGCAGATGTTCTAGCGTTGGCTAAAGATGTCTTTATTTCACTTGTATCTTCTTTACTTGGAAGAAGACATGTTTCCATGTTATCTTGTTTACTGCATAAGTTCATTTTTTCATATGAGTTGCTTGTTTCTTGTTGGAAGCTAGAATGCATTGTTGATTGCTTATGAATGAGAGGTTCGAAGTGCCCATTCAAAGGATCCTCGTCGTGGAATAATATGTCATAAGTATATGTTTTAAGACTCGAATTGAAGTGCAAATAAGGTCTCATCTGTGTTTTGGACCAAACCCTAATTGGAATTTTCAGCCAATTTGAGAGCCAATGGATACAGAAAATATCTCCCCATAAACCTCTGGATCCTAAGGGTATATTGTTTGAGGCAGATCTGGCCATTTTGTCTAAATAGATTTCCTGTTTGCTAATGTTATGCATTTCTTTTAGTGACTCTTCATGCAGTTCATGTTCGTAAGACAAAATTGCCTCTCTATCTTGTTTTTCAAGACAATCTCTAAAATACTCTATTGTTCCTTTCCTTAGCTCTACTAATGTGTATTGAAAATGCAGCAAAAGTTCTAAACTATCGAATAAACAGTCTCCAATTAGATATGCGAAATTGTTCACACGAAACAAGTGATGCTTTTGTAAAAGTAATTGCAACTTGTGCTCCTCAGACATAGTAGAAATGTTTCTAAGTGACTGAAATCTCAGTGCCTGACTAACATCTTCTTGTTGTTTCATTGCAATTTTGTTATAGTCAATGCCTATTTTTTGTCTTTTCAAATCCTTCTGAGCAATGTCCTTAAGCACATGCAAATATACACTTTTGTTGTGCTTGTTTAAGTGACAAGATGGTTTTAATTTAGTTTCAACAGATTGACATTTTGTTTCAGGTTGTGCTTCAGTATTGTTCTTTGAGGAATGCGCTGAATGAAACATTACAACATCTTGTTCATATGAGACGTTGGTTTGTTGTTAGAAGGTACAACCAATTGTAGGCTGCGTACGAACCAAAGGTTCGAAGTGCCCATTCAGAGGATCCTCATCATGGAATAATATGTCGAGAGTATTTGCCATAAGACTTGAATTGAAGTGCAAATAAATCCTCATCTTTGTTTTGGACCAAACTCTAATTGGAATCTTCAGCCAATTTGAGAGCCAATGGATACAGAAAATATCTCCCCATAGACCTCTAGATCCTAAGGGTATATTGTTTGAGGCAGATCTAGCCATTTTGTCTAAATAGATTTCACGATTGCTAATGTTATGCATTTCTTAAAGTGACACTTCATGCAGTTCATGTTCATAAGACAAAATTGCTTCTCCATCTTGTTTTTCGAGATAGCGTCTAAAATACTCTATTGTTCCTATTCTTAGCTCTACTGATGTGTATCAGAAATCTAGAAAAAGTTCTAAACTATCAAATAAACAGTCTCCAATTAGATATGAGAAATTGTCCACACGACATAAGTGATGCTTTTGCAAGGCTAATTGCAATTTGTCTTCCTCAGACATAGGATACATGATGATGACTAAATGTTCGATGCAATATTATGTTTAGTCATGCAATGCAATTACTGGTCACAAAGCAAGTTGAACAATGCAAATGCATATAGAACACAGAATATTATGTTTAGTCATGCAATGCAATTACTGGTCACAAAGCAAGTTGAACAATGCAAATGCATATAGAACAGAGAATCATTGTGTGTACCTTTGGAACTGCAAATGTCTACTGAACTGCTCAGAGGGTTTTGATATCAGAGTTCAAAATGCCACTCCCAAAGATCAAAAAGATCATGTTGTACGTTAGGACCAGTGGTTGTAATTGTATATCGTTCTACTCAACAGTCAAATACAGCGTAAAATTAATCAGTGAGATAAAGTAGTAAATTTAAGGCATCAAAACACCAATGAGGGAAATAAATTCAACCATTTCATAATAGTGTATATAAGGGCATTGCTTTATTCCATCTATTTCAACTCAACTTCGCACAAAGTCAACAGTGATTGTAAATTGGAGGGAATAGCAGAACAGATAAGACTCATTCATTAGCACACCATTCAACCTCTGACTGAATTTTGTTAACAGAGAAAATTACCAAGATTACAGTTATCAATATGAAAGTTGAATCATAATATAAAATACGAGACAATATCACAAATCATCCATATCTTCTCTTAATCCAAATATAATTATAAGAAGGAGCATTCATTCACTGCTATAAAACAGTAGAATAGATCATATTAAATATCCACCACTACTAAGGGGTGGTTGAGGTCCGAGGGTAGGTGGCCCGACTTAGAAAGCCATCAATTGTAACAAATCTATCCCTTAATCCCACCTAACACAAAACTCGTTATCTTCATTGTTGAGAATGATAAATTATAACGGGTGAAAGTAGAAAAAGAAGAATAATTAGAATGGCACAAACACAGTGATGCTGACATTGAAGTCAAAGCCCATAATCGACCTCAACTAGCATTGACAATTGAACTAACTAAAACCTAATCAACCTGTATAGACGAGTCAGTTCACAAGCTGAAGAAATGAAGGTCAAACTTCATGCACTGTAAGAAGATTAGGCATGATGAAGATTGCTCGATCTTACAACCAAATAAATAACCAACTACTACAACTACAAACAATTTACAAATTCCATCCCTGTACATGTGCATATACAAATACACGTGTGTGGACGAATTTGTGTTTATCTAGATTAATTTATTTCTAATTTATCCTTGAGTTTCAGTTAAATAATGTTAATTAAAGTGAAATTCAATGAAATTGAATCATTTTTATGAAAATTTGCCAATTATGAGTTAGAGCTACTTTTGCAGGTTGTTATTTGATTTTTGTAAACCCTCTTGCATAAAAGAACCATAGAATTCAGTGCCATAATCTATCTGTTTTAGGTTTTTGGTGCTTTTCCAAGCATATTTCTCAGTCAAATTTGCCCTGAATTTGGCAAGGATTAATTGCAACAAGCCAATTCTCGGTGATTTCATTGTCTGGATTAATTTTGTATTTGTCGATTGCTAAAAAAGAAGTTTCAGATGGGATCTGCTAGTAAGCTGATTCTGGAGCCAGTGCCGCTCTTCTTTGCTTCAATCCAGTAAGGCTTGATTTAGAAGAGTTTGACTAGCTAGATTCGGGTAGAGAAGCCAGAGAAGTGAGTAAGCCAGTGGACATAAATGACCAGAAAATGCAAAGCATGCAGAAAGAAGCATCCACAGAAGATATTATTGTACTTCATTTTGTGCCAGGACAATAATGGACTGAGCATGAAACTCAAATAACAGAGTGTGGTAGGTAATCGTATCAGATTCCTATAAGATATCTTTTGAGTTTGGCTTCAGAAGACAAACAAACAACTCAGAAGTGAAGGCTTTGTCCATAGTGAGGACAATTTCTCAGGAGGCTAGACTAAGTGATATAAGCACTTATTGAGGTTCAAAGTTGAGTATTCCTTGGATTAATAGGTCAACTTCAAAGCAATGGCAGTCAAAGCCAATAAAAAGTAGAAAAAGAATTTTTCTATAATTTTAGGTTCTGAAACTACTAAGCTCATTGAGTGAGCCACAAAACTGAGCTTAAGTGGTTTTGTGACAGGAATAGTTGAGCTTCTGTTGATGTTTGTGGTAGGTGTCTATTTTGCAAGAAAGGAAGTACTTCACGAAAAGCAAAGCCAGAAGAACGAAATGACTTAAAACAATATCTTAGGACTGCAGGGAAAGAACTGAGATCGAAACTTGATTTCTCCATTGAACATTGATTAAGCGATAAAAAAATTCATTTCTAAGATCCGGATTTAAGCATTTTCAGGATCAGAATAACAACCTATTGTTGTAAATACATAAGTTCAAAAATCAAGTGTGGAAGATATACTGGTCTTCGGACAGAAAGCAAAAATACAACAAAACTACAAATTAATAACGTAGGAACATGCCATTAACAAGCGCATACGAGGGCATCAGTTACAGTGTAGGGTCGTATGAATAAGCTAGTAAGCTGATTCTAGAGCCAGTGCCACTCTTCTTTGCTTCATTTTGTGCCAGGACAATAATCGACTCAGCATGAAACTTAAAGAAACAGAGTGTGGCAAGTAAGGGTGACATAGATGAAACAAATACCAGTGGCTTCTTTAATGGAGTAGCTCAACATAATCCTGGTGAAAGTCTATAAACCTCGTAATTGTATTAGATTCATATTAGATATCTTTTGAGTTTGGCTTCAGAAGACAAACAACAACTCAGAAGTGAAGGCTTTGTCCATAGTGATGACAATTGCTCAGGAGGCTAGATTAAGTGATATAAGCACTTATTGAGGTTCAAAGTTGAGTATTCCTTGGATTAATAGATCTATGGAACTGAGAAATATCAGTTTAGATGGTCGTCTACAGCTAGCTAGTGATTTAAAGACGGGGTTAGAATCCATCAAGCACAATACTATTACAGATAAGCTATGAAAACTGGCATGCAGCAGAGCAACAGGGTCTGTATTATAGATATGATCTCAATATGGGGTAGAGGATGTATTAGCTAGTGATTTAAAGACCCCTGGATGTTACATTCCATCCCCATAGACTGTCATAGATGGCTACTGTTACTATCTTTCAACTGAGCTCTTCACTGTTATTTTAATTTTTAAGAAGCCAATTTTTGCCCTAAACACAGGGGTATAATGGATTGAATATAGAATCTAAGAGTAAGAAACTACAGATTATCATCCATATCTTCTCTTAATCCAAATATAATTATAAGAAGGAGCATTCATTCACTGCTATAAAACAGTAGAATAGATCATATTAAATATCCAGCACTACTAAGGGGTGGTTCAGGTCCGAGGGTAGGTGGCCCGACTTAGAAAGCCATCAATTGTAACAAATCTATCCCTTAATCCCATCTAACACAAAACTCATTATCTTCATTGTTGAGAATGATAAATTATAACGGATGTGAGCAACATCGTTGTGGTCAAAAAATTTCAATGATTGTCAAAGATAGCAAGGTCAACTTCAAAGCAATCGCAGTCAAAGCCAATAAAAAGTAGAAAAAGAAGAATAATTGGAATGGCACAAACACAGTGATGCTGACATTGAAGTCAAAGCCCATAATCAACCTCAACTAGCATTGATAACTGAACTAACTAAAACCTAATCAACCTGTATAGACGAGTCAGTTAACAAGCTGAAGAAAACCGAGAAATATCAGTTTAGATGGTGGTCTACAGCTAGCTAGTGGTTTAAAGATGGGGTTAGAATCCATCAAGCACAATACTATTACAGATAAGCTGTCAAAACTGGAATGCAGCAGAGCAGCAGGGTCCGTATTATAGATATGATCTCAATATGGGGTAGAGGATGTCTTAGCTAGTGATTTAAAGACCCTGGATGTTACATTCCATCCCCATAGACTGGCATAGATGGCTACTGTTACTGTCTTTCGACTGAGCTCTTCACTATTATTTTAATTTTTAAGAAGCCAATTTTTGCCCTAAACACAGGGGTATAATGGATCGAATATACAATCTAGGAGTAAGAAAGTAGATTAAAAAATCTTAAAATTGAAGGATGTTTTAATATCATTCTATTCAATAGAATCCTTACCTAGGACAAACTACATATTATCATCCATATCTTCTCTTAATCCAAATATAATTATAAGAAGGAGCATTCATTCACTGCTATAAAACAGTAGAATAGATCATATTAAATATACACCACTACTGACCTCAATTAGCATTGATAACTGAACTAACTAAAACCTAATCAACCTGTATAGACGAGTCAGTTAACAAGCTGAACAAATCAAGGTCAAACATCATGCACTGTAAGAAGATTAGGCATGATGAACATTGCTCGATCTTACAACCAAATAAATAACCAACTACTACAACTACAAACAATTTACAAATTCCATCCCTGTACATGTGCATATACAAATACATGTGTGTGGACGAATTTGTGTTTATCTAGATTAATTTATTTCTAATTTATCCTTGATTTTGAGTTAAATAATGTTAATTAAAGTGAAATTCAATGAAATTGGATCTTTTTTATGAAAATTTGCCAATTATGAGTTAGAGCTACTTTTGCACGTTATTATTTGATTTTTATAAACCCTCTTGCATAAAAGAACCATAGAATTCAGTACCATAGTCTATCTGTTTTAGGCTTTTGGTGCTTTTCCAGGCATATATCTCAGTCAAATTTGCCCTGAATTTGCCAAGGATTAATTGCAACAAGCCAATTCTCAGTGATTTCATTGTCTGGATTAATTTTGTATTTGTCGATTGCTAAAAAGGAAGTTTCAGATGGGATCTGCTAGTAAGCTGATTCTGAAGCCAGTGCCACTCTTCTTTGCTTCAATCCAGTAAGGCTTGATTTAGAAGAATTTGACTAGCTACCTCTTCTTTGCTTCAATCCAGTAAGGCTTGATTTAGAAGAATTTGACTAGCAAGATTCGGGTAGAGAAGCCAGAGAAGTGAGTAAGCCAGTGGACATAAATGACCAGAAAGTGCAAAGCATGCAGAAAGAAGCATCCACACAAGATATTATTGTAGGAGAAGTTACTATTCCGGAAAAGTCACACAGGAATTGCACTTGGGACGAACTGCTTGAAATGGCACCGAGGGGGAGGGAAGGAACATGTCTCTAGGAGGATTTCAACCTTAGAGAGGCGAATATCGTGTGCCAATGGTTGTCCGAAATAGCAGTTTAACAAGCAATAAGATATATGGTGTAGAGGATGTCTTAGCTAGTGATTTAAAGACCCCTGAATGTTACATTCCATCCCCATAGACTGTCATAGACCACTACTGTTACTGTCTTTCAATTAAGCTCTTCACTGTTATTTTAATTTTTAAGAAGCCAATTTTTGCCCTAGATATAGACTGTAACTTTTGTGTTTTAAGCAATGGAAGAGTTATGATGTTTTCTGTAGAAAAAACAGCTACATCTCAAACTTATAGCCAAAACCCAATAATTTGGAATGTAGTCGAAGAAACCCTAAAATCAAAGCCAAAGCATGTAATACAGCTAGCTAGTGATTTAAAGACGGGGTTAGAATCCATCAAGCACAATACTATTACAGATAAGCTATCAAAACTAGCATGCAGCAGAGCAGCAGGGTCTGTATTATAGATATCATCTCAATATGGGGTAGAGGATGTCTTAGCTAGTGATTTAAAGACCCCTGGATGTTACATTCCATCCCCATAGACTGTCATAGATGGCTACTGTTACTGTCTTTCAACTGAGCTCTTCACTGTTATTTTAATTTTTAAGAAGCCAATTTTTTCCCTAAACATAGGGGTATAATGGATCGAATATAGAATCTAAGAGTAAGAAAATACAGATTATCATCCATATCTTCTCTTAATCCAAATATAATTATAAGAAGGAGCATTCATTCACTGCTATAAAACAGTAGAATAGATCATATTAAATATCCACCACTACTAAGGGGTGGTTGAGGTCCGAGGGTAGGTGGCCCGACTTAGAAAGCCATCAATTGTAACAAATCTATCCCTTAATCCCATCTAACAGAAAACTCGTTATCTTCATTCTTGAGAATGATAAATTATAACATATGTGAGCAACATCGTTGTGGTCAAAAAAATTCAATGATTCTCAAAGATAGCAAGGTCAACTTCAAAGAAATCACAGTCGGAAGCCAATAAAAAGTAGAAAAAGAAGAATAATTAGAATGGCACAAACACAGTGATGCTGACATTGAAGTCAAAGCCGATAATCGACCTCAACTAGCATTGATAAGTGAACTAAATAAAACCTAATCAACCTGTATAGATGAGTTAGTTACAACCTGTATAGACGAGTCAGTTAACAAGCTGAAGAAATGAAGGTCAAACTTCATGCACTGTAAGAATATTAGGCATGATGAACATTGCTCGATCTTACAACCAAATAAATAACCAACTACTACAACTACAAACAATTTACAAATTCCATCCCTGTACACGTGCATATACAAATACACGTGTGTGGACGAATTTGTGTTTATCTAGATTAATTTATTTCTAATTTATCCTTTAGTTTCAATTAAATAATGTTAATTAAAGTGAAATTCAATGAAATTGAATCATTTTTATGAAAATTTGTCAATTATGAGTTAGAGCTACTTTTGCAGGTTATTATTTGATTTTTATAAACCCTCTTGCATAAAAGAACCATAGAATTCAGTGCCATAGTCTATCTGTTTTAGGCTTTTGGTGCTTTTCCAGGCATATTTCTCAGTCAAATTTGCCCTGAATTTGGCAAGGATTAATTGCAACAAGCCAATTCTCGGTGATTTCATTGTCTGGATTAATTCTGTATTTGTCGATTGCTAAAAAGGAAGTTTCAGATGGGATCTGATAGTAAGCTGATTCTGGATCCAGTGCCACTCTTCTTTGCTTCAATCCCAATAAGGCTTGATTTAGAAGAATTTGATTAGCTAGCTCTTCTTTGCTTCAATCCAGTAAGGCTTGATTTAGAAGAATTTGACTAGCTAGATTCGGGTAGAGAAGTCAGAGAATTGAGTAAGCCAGTGGACATAAATGACCAGAAAATGCAAAGTATGCAGAAAGAAGCATCCACAGAAGATATTATTGTAGGAGAAGTTTATATTCCGAAAAAGTCACACAGGAATTGCACTTGGGACCAACTGCTTGAAATGGCATCGGGGTGGAGGGAAGGAACATGTCTCTAGGAGGATTTCAACCTTAGAGAGGTGAATATCTTGTGCCAATGGCCGTCTGAAATAGCAGTTCAACAAGCAATAAGACATATGGGGTAGAGGATGTCTTAGCTAGTGATTTAAAGACCCCTGGATGTTACATTCCATCCCCATAGACTGTCATAGACCGCTACTGTTACTATCTTTCAACTGAGCTCTTCACTGTTATTTTAATTTTTAAGAAGCCAATTTTTGCCTTGGATATAGACTATAACTTTTGTGTTTTAAGCAATGGAAGAGTTACGATGTTTTCTACAGAAAAAACAGCTCACAACAAAGAAAAGGATATTCAAATTTAACTTGTTAAAATGACAAATATATTAAGATTATTCAAGAAATTGGATGCCCCTGTAAGAGCGAACTGCTCTTGTTTTGTAAGGGCCAACCAGTAAATAGCATACCAACCCAAATATAGTCCTCAGTTTTCATCTCTTAGGACAAAAAAAGCATGCGTGTGGGCTTTAGACATTTTATGCAGTGATTAGATAGTGTTCAGCAAAAGAAACAATAAATGTTCAAATTTATGTCCATGCATTTTGATGAAAATTAAAAAGATAGACTTATATATATATATATATATATATATAGTATATATATATATATATATATTGACTTTTTGATTGTATTGAATGATATCTATTTAATGCAGAGAGTAATTGTGATGGTTGGAGTAAATAAATAACACAAAAGTCACATAATAGTTTGGAAACTCTAAGATAGTTGAGTTGATAGTTGAGTTGTAAAGTAGAGTGAATATATTCAGAAGAAACAAATGAACTACCTATTGATGAATTTTCATTTAACCCATACATATATGAATTACTACAAGTATGAAATCTAGGAACAATATTAAAATAAGTGTAGAGTATCAGTCGTCGAATGCACCAAAGAAAATAAGAAAAACATATTCTCTTGTACAAAAATGAGAAGGAATCCTTGCAATTGAAAATAATGATCATATTGACATTGAAATAAAAATGTATGTTGTGTTTCAAAGGTCGACTCACAATGTGAATATGACATTTTGAATAAAAATAACAATAGCCACATGAAATGTTACAAATACAGAGATGGGTGTAACAGGAAAATGTGTTAAATTTCATTGCATGAATGAAAACAGGAAAATCCCTTGAGGAATACTCTGTGTTGACGGAGATACATCTCAAACTTATAGCCAAAACCCAATAATTTGGAATCTAGTCGAAGAAACCCTAAAATCAAAGCCAAAGCATGTAATATAGCTAGCTAGTGAATTAAAAATGGGGTTAGAATCCATCAAGCACAATACTATTACAGATAAGCTATCAAAACTGGCATGCAGCAGAGCAGCAGGGTCTGTATTATAGATATGATCTCAATATGGGGTAGAGGATGTCTTATCTAGTGATTTAAAGACCCCTGGATGTTACATTCCATCCCCATAGACTGTCATAGATGGCTACTGTAGCTGTCTTTCAACTGAGCTCTTCACTGTTATTTTAATTTTTAAGAAGCCAATTTTTTCCCTAAACACAAGGGTATAATGGATCGAATATAGAATCTAAGAGTAAGAATCTACAGATTATCATCCATATCTTCTCTTAATCCAAATATAATTATAAGAAGGAGCATTCATTCACTGCTATAAAACAGTAGAATAGATCATATTAAACATCCAGCACTACTAAGGGGTGGTTGAGGTCCGAGGGTAGGTGGCCCGACTTAGAAAGCCATCAATTGTAACAAATCTATCCCTTAATCCCATCTAACACAAAACTCGTTATCTTCATTGTTGAATATGATAAATTATAACGGATGTGAGCAACATTGTTTTGGTAAAAAAAAATCAATGATTGTCAAAGATAGCAAGGTCAACTTCAAAGCAATCACAGTCGAAGCCAATAAAAAGTAGAAAAGGAAGAATAATTAGAATGGCACAAACACAGTGATGCTGACATTGAAGTCAAAGCCAATAATCGACCTCAACTAGCATTGATAACTGAACTAACTAAAACCTAATCAACCTGTATAGACGAGTCAGTTAACCCAAATATAGTCCTCAGTTTTCATCTCTTAGGACAAAAAAAGCATGCGTGTGGGCTTTAGACATTTTATGTAGTGATTAGATAGTGTTCAGCAAAAGAAAAAATAAATGTTCAAGTGATTTGATAGTTGAGTTGTAAAGTAGAGTAAATATATTCAGAAGAAACAAATGAACTACCTATTGATGAATTTTCATTTAACCCATACATATATGAATTACTACAAGTATGAAATCTAGGAACAATATTAAAATAAGTGTAGAGTATCAGTGGTCGAATGCACCAAAGAAAATAAGAAAAAGATATTCTCTTGTACAAAAATGAGAAGGAATCCTTGCAACTGAAAATAATGATCATATTGACATTGAAATAAAAATGTACGTTGTGTTTCAAAGGTCGACTCACAATGTGAATATGACATTTTGAATAAAAATAACAATAGCCACATGAAATGTTACAAATACAGAGATGGGTATAACAGGAAAATGTGTTAAATTTCCTTGCATGAATGAAAACGGGAAAATTCCTTGAGGAATACTCTGTGTTGACGGAGATACATCTCAAACTTATAGCCAAAACCCAATAATTTGGAATGTAGTCAAAGAAACCCTAAAATCAAAGCCAAAGCATGTAATACAGCTAGCTAGTGATTTAAAGACGGGGTTAGAATCCATCAAGCACAATACTATTACAGATAAGCTATCAAAACTGGCATGCAGCAGAGCAGCAGGGTCTGTATTATAGATATGATCTCAATATGGGGTAGAGGATGTCTTAGCTAGTGATTTAAAGACCCCTAGATGTTACATTCCATCCCCATAGACTGTCATAGATGGCTACTATTACTGTGCTTCAACTGAGCTCTTCACTGTTATTTTAATTTTTAAGAAGCCAATTGTTGCCCTAAATACAAGGGTATAATGGATCGAATACAGAATCTAAGAGTAAGAAACTACAGATTATCATCCATATCTTCTCTTAATCCAAATATAATTATAAGAAGGAGCATTCATTCACTGCTATAAAACAGTAGAATAGATCATATTAAATATCCAGCACTACTAAGGGGTGGTTGACGTCCGAGGGTAGGTGGCCCGACTTAGAAAGCCATCAATTGTAGCAAATCTATCCCTTAATCCCATCTAACACAAACTTGTTATCTTCATTGTTGAGAATGATAAATTATAACGGATGTGAGCAAAATCGTTGTGGGCAAAAACTTTCAATGATTGTCAAAGATAGCAAGGTCAACTTCAAAGCAATTGCAGTCGAAGCCAATAAAAAGTAGAAAAAGAAGAATAATTAGAATGGCACAAACACATTGATGCTGACATTGAAGTCAAAGCTGATAATCGACCTCAACTAGCATTGATAACTGAACTAACTAAAACCTAATCAACCTGTATAGACGATTTAGTTAACAAGCTGAAGAAAACCGAGCGATATCAGTTTAGATGGTCGTCTACAGCTAGCTAGTGATTTAAAGACGGAGTTAGAATCCATCAAGCACAATACTATTACAGATAAGCTATCAAAACTGGCATGTAGCAGAGCAGCAGGGTCTGTATTATAGATATGATCTCAATATGGGGTAGAGGATGTCTTAGCTAACAAAATGCAGATGAAATCAAGCTAACAGAAGCATAGACTTTCAATGCTCAAGCCCAAAAATGGAAGAAAAGTATCCTGGATTAATAAGAAATGGGAAAAAATAACATAAAACTGTTAGTGAATTTCTAATAAAAAATTCTAACAATCAAAGGAGCAAGAGCTGATAGAGCAGGTATGCATATAGAACAGAGAACCATTGTGTGTACCTTTGAGACTGGAAATGTCCACTGAACTACGGACGACAGTACCTGGGAAAGAACAGGGAGACAAGGACGGGAGGGTTGGCTAGAAAACAGTACCTGAGACCTCAAGCAAAAACAAAAGCGAAAGTGGAAGCGAGTTAACTGAATCAACCGTAACTTTATTATATAACAAGAAAAGTTACTATATAAGAAGAAAAGTAACTTACACGTAGCTGACGCTACATGCATAATGTAAAATGGAATGAACAACACGTATATATCACATGACTTACTTAACCTCCATCAAATCAGCCTCGCATAACCCCCATCAAATCAGCCTCGCACTAGCCTATGTGATGGCCCAACAGATGTCATAGCTCACTGAACAGATGTCACCGCCATGCCACCTTAGCTGCTGGCTTAAATCCGATGCCCTGCTGTTTAACCCTCTCCATGAAATTCTCCATGCAAATTTGCCTGCTACGCCTGCTAGTTCTCCCTCTTCTACTTCCGGCATACCTTGTTCTTCCTTGGTAGTAGTTCCTCTGTATCGGCTAAACAGGGCCTCCAGAAAGGTAACACCCTTACTCAACGAATGCAAACGAACGAACTACTAGTTTTTCGTTGGACATGATTTTATTGAGCTCAGGTCCATTGAATTCCCCATTGCCAAATTCAAGTTTGAAATTCATGCTCCCATCCATGGAATTACTGTGAAAATGTTTGATGTTACGGCCGGTAGGAGAGGGGGACGGTTTCTGATTCGGATTCTCACTGTTTTGGAAGCTACTGAGAACACTATCCATTGAAACACTCCGGACATGATGAGGATGATGATGAGAAGTAGCAGCATGTGACCTCCCAGTGCTGTAGCCACCCCCAGGGAAGCTTTGTTTCTGACCATCCTTCTTCTCATTGCTCTCGCTCTCTGCATTATCATCTCCACTGTCAATATCCTTTTCTTTCACACTGTTTCTGCCACTGTCATCCTGCCCTGCCTTGTCATCCTCGTTATCGTCATCGGCAATTAAGGTCTTTCTCCCGCTTTCCCCACTACCTTCCCCAATGTCCGCGGGGTTAGCGGAGTTGGTGGTATTAAGAGTGTTGAGCTTGTCCAGGTCAATGTACATGGAGAACAGATCCTCGCCATCCCCCACATCCATGTTTAGGTCGCCATCTCGATCCCACTCGGCTTCCTTCTTCACGCCTTTTCCGATCCTGTCCCACGATACCTGCCGCGGGATTTCACTGTGTACCCGCCGGTGCCCGCCCTTTCGCGGCGGCAGCACGTCGCCAGTTCGAGTCACGTTAGGGCGAGAATGAGAATCGGCAGAGAAGGGAAACACCGGGGGCCGGGGGGAAGGAATGGGGTGCTCGTCCATGGTCACGTCCGGGTCTGACAGCAAAGGTGACGCTGTCGTATCTCGCTTTAAAGAAAATGCCGTGGGGGTTAGGGGAGGCAAATTGGAGTTGGACTCCCCAAAGGGATTCCCCTGCAAGAATGCGGGTTGCGAGATCGACCTCGTGTGCATGGGGTTTTGACTAGGGTTCGACACATTATTCATCTGTGCGAAAGAAGGCACTGACGGGTTGTGACGTCCATCACCGTCGTCCCAATCTACGCCCACCCAAATGACCTGATAACCTTGCACGAGCCCTATGTATTTGATGGTCCCAATCTTGTTGGGACCTTTGTCGATGCTTTGAACCCTCTGCCCTACCTCGAACCCTTGGTGTGATCCTTCTGTAATCAGATCTGTTGTTTTGCTGGGAGGATCTTCGGTGACGGCGTCCATGGCAGCCCCATTGTCGTTCCATTCACGGTTCCGTTGTGACGTCCATCACCGTCGTCCCAATCTACGCCCACCCAAATGCCCTGATAACCTTGCACAGGCCCTATGTATTTGATGGCCCCAATCTTGTTGGGACCTTTTTCGATGCTTTGAACCCTCTGCCCTACCTCGAACCCTTGGTGCGATCCTTCTGTAATCAGATCTGCTGTTTTGCTGGAAGGATCTTTGGTGACGGCGTCCATGGCAGCCCCATTGTCTGTGTTATCACAAAACCAAGCACTGAAGGGCTGCTGATCAAGTAGACTCTGTGTAACTGTTTCAGACCAATCTTTTGACTAAGGATTAACCTCCCTAGCCTGAGAGGGCTCTCTCAAAAAAGTTATTGATTTTGATTGTTGATAAGAGGGCTAACTCTAGTAAAGTAAATCTAATAAATATGTTGGATGGACATACATTACAAAGACTTCCATTGGGCTTATGGAGTTGATCATATTCAGTTAGCTATAACACTGCTCATGCATAGAAGTAAAGGCATGTAATGTTTAAATACTCAAAACAACATCTCATAGAAACCTCAGTTTACAAATACACACAGGAAATCAGAGCAGCATAACTCAATTCTGAGTGATTGTGTATTCATAGAACTGTAAAAACATTAAACATAAAGTAAAACCACATATCTTGAGCATTTGAAACACTGTAAGAATCCTGAGAAGATAAGCAGCAAATTATATTACTAAACTGGGTTTTTACACAAGCAAAAGCAATACTCTGTTTCTCAAAATATCCAACCCCTGTTACATAGATGACTCAGCTATATACAGCAATATGACTCTAACTACTTGGAGTTTCCTCCTCCAGCATGAGGGGAGATCGATGACTGTCACTAATGACACCTATCTGCTTTTAACAAATTTATTTAATACAACAACCACTAACAGAAGTTCTAAAGAGTTCTAATTTGGTTATAACTCTAACTCTATCTTCATCATAAATTGATTCCTCCTTGCAGCTTTGACACTTGGCTTCCTCTTTGTTTGGCTGAGATGGCATGAGATGAGCAATTAATGTCCCATGTTTGCTTTGGATACTGAAAGATTTGATCTGCTCCGTGTTGGCTGAGAATATCCCTAAATTTTCGGTTTTGGTCCTCCATCACCTAGCATCACCGAGTATGCAGCAGTAGGTCCTTTAAGTCTTTAATAACCCAAGAATATAGGGCATTACCACGTTCCTGATATACTGGAGGCTTCTTTAATGGACAAGTGTGCCAACCAAAACTTCTCGTATGCAGCTCCCTACAAACCCTAATCACCGAGAATAAAGTGGCTTTATAACCAAAAATTCCAAACTTAGGTTAAAATATTTCACCTTTTGTTAAAGGTACACTTGGCATATGTTGAATGGCTATGCCAGCTTCCTTTGATCCCTTTCATGTCACCTAGGTGTTCTCTTTGCCAATTTCTGATTATTCCATCAAACTGTTTGCCTACGTTTTTAAAACAACACCTACAGCAGTTTCGCAGTTTCGTAGTGCGCTGCGAAACTGCGAAACTGTTTTAAACAATTTCACTTTCCTCTGAGATTTTAACTGCTCTGCCACCTGATTGCAAAACTCCTTTTTATCTTGGATATGTATAGCATGGTTTACATGCCTTCAAAATAATGAACTTAAGCAAAATTTTAAAAAACTTAGAGCAACACCTTTCTTGGAATCAGCAATTTCATTTAGCAGCTAATTTACTTAGTTGTGCCTTCAATTCTGCAACCTCCTTTCTCATGGCTTTGTTTTTAGCTCTTAAATGCATGTTTGTCTTTTTGATGACTTTGGCCTGTTTGAGAGCTGGAACTATCCATGTGTAAACCATCAGCCAATGAACCCACCTGGCCACTAGGTTTTTACTTCCTTCCAACACAGCTTTTCGATAATTTGCATACCTAACTGCAACCTCTCTGGTGGCACTCTTCATCTTAGTAATTTCAATTTCAGTTGCCTCCAACTGGTCCTTTATGGCTATAATATTTCCTCCTTGGGGAAATGATGACTTTTCTATTTGAGCCTTTTTCTTGATTTCTCTGCCTCTCTGTTCTGGGCAATTCCTCAGATACCTCTGTTCTAGGCAGTTTCTCAGCTTCCCTTGCTTGCTTTCTTGTGAGAGGTTTTCTTGGTTTGAAGATAACCTCATCACCTGGTTCATCAAACCTCAGTCTTTTTGAAGCCCTAGATTTCTTAGTTCTTTCCGGTGTTGACTGTGTCAAGTCAATGTGCATTGGTTCAATGTGCACCGGCTCAACTTGCTCAAACTCAATGGCTTCCAACAAATCACTCAAGCTGGCCTTTGATACCGGGCTTTCCTCAACAGCCACTGCTTTTCCTTTTTCTTTGCTTATTTGACTCCTTCTCCTCACCCTTGACAATTTTTCAGATTCATTTGGCCCAAGTACAGTCTTCTTATGCTGGGCTCCTCCTTTTGCTGATGGCTGAGGTTGTTCTTTAATAACCGGTGGCTTGACTGATTTTCTTAACTGTGACTTGACCTTCTTTTTATCCTTAGCCTCCTTCTGAAGCTCAGCTATCGTGGGTTCTTCAACTGACTGCTCTTTTTCTCTAACGAGCTGTGGAGTAAGACCTGTTTTACTTTGAAAACCTGCCATGAAAATGAACGAGTCCCAATCCCTACCTATTTTCTGAAGACCATTCAAAACTAACAATTTAACCAGACCATGGTGAAATAAAGATGTTTCACAGTCATCCTTTCTTAACTGCACTTTGTCACACATTTTGCTCAGACTTTGAAACAAGTAAAAGGGAATGTCTATGGATGTTTTACCAGTAAAATGCAGCAGCAACTTGAAGTGGTAAGAATAGACTTTATTATATCTTCCCTCACAAGTTAAGTACTTCTGAATACAGGTGAGAAGCAGGGCATAATGCTCCTTAACATAGTTTCTAGGCACTGCTTTTGTCAGGTCCTCATTCACATATGCCTCTTTCAAGAAGTAAAATGCAGCAGCAACTTGAAGTGGTAAGAATAGACTTTATTATATCTTCCCTCAAAAGTTAAGTACTTCTGAATACAGGTGAGAAGCAGGGCATAATGCTCCTTAACATAGTTTCTAGGCACTGCTTTTGTCAGGTCCTCATTCACATATGCCTCTTTCAAGAATTCTTTGCATGGATTCATATCGAACTTGAAGTTCTTAAACCATTCTTGCCCCCCTCTTGGGATCTCAGTTACTGCAGCTATTTCCTCCAGAGACACTTTAACTTCTAACATAGCTATTTTAGAATTCAAACCGGTGAATTTTAAAGCAAAATCCTTTGTTACCTGAGCATGGCCACCCTACAGCTTCTTACATAATTTCCAACAACCGGCATCCTTGAAGGCTTTCTTCACACCCTCATCTCTTAATGCTAATTCTAAACCTTCAGGCTCTATTCTCTGACATTTTCCAGACCGGTGTTCTCTCCTCTCCATCTTGCCTTTGAAATCTTCGCACTGACAATGAGCAACAGCTTCAACTGGAATGGTAATTCAATCCTTTTTTGGCTCAGCCTCGCTTGTAAACAGGCTCACTTGAAAGCAGCTTCTCTTGCAAACTCACATATAGTCATCACACGGGCTGGTCACTTATGTATCATTCACGATCATCATAAAGATCCATGCATAGTAAAACTCATTTGAATTAATACTGATGCGCATGTCTGCAAATCTATTAGTGGAGTGATGGTTAATGAGCATTTGGGAGGTACGAAAAACTGACATGAGAGGACGGAAATGTTGACTCATAACGGACTTGACCCTTTTAGAAATATTCACTGCAAAACGCACGAATCTGCGATTTCGCAGTGCGATTAGTTTTGAATTGTCATAATGCGCTGTGAAACGGCTTGATGGTGACGCTGCGAAAGGGCTAAACAATAATTATGCAGCGAAACTGACCAATAAGAGACTGCGCTACGAAATTACGGAAAGGATCGGTGACATGGATTAGACAAGACATGTCTTATGAAAGCATGATGGTGGACGATGACCGATAGGATTAGAGTACACTTTACATCAAACATCATAAAGCTTCAACCCTAAGTAAGAAACATTGACTAAAAACAATTTAACACCAACTTTAGACATTGAACTTGGACAAAGGGTTATATACAAATGTTTATAGTTTTAAGTGATAACAGTGGCTCCACTTGGGATAGTGTGCTCCTGTAGTACACTAAGAACTTATAGATCCAGTGCTTTATCCATTTCCTAAAAAAAACACACATGAAGTTGACAAGCATTCCTTTCTATCTTTGTGGGCCTTCTCCTCAGGCTTAAGCTTTTCTGTTCAGCTTGTCATTTATTCTCAACAGGAAAAATTCATAAAACGGTTATATACAATGTTCATGAGATACTTGGCAGAATTTCATTGATTGTAATGCTTTAAGAACCTGCCATTAACAGGTCCTCCAGCATATGGTGCTCCATCAACTTCCTGCAGAATGTAGGTGTTATTTCCATGGAAAGTAGAAATCTGATATGGCCCTTTCCACAAATTTTCAAACTTACCATGTTTACCTTTCTCTTCAATTCTGGCTTCCCATTTCAGGACTTTATCATGAATCTGAAAAGTATCCTCTTTGATCTTCTTGTCAAATGCTCTCTTGACCCTATTCTGATTTTGCTGATGACTTTCAAACACCTCACTTCTTTTCTCCTGCAGAGCTATTAACTGATTGATCCTTCGCTGTATGGCATTTGGTTCCTCCTCTAATCCTTGAATCAGCTTCATTACTGGTACCCCGAGAGATGTTGGGAATATAGCCTCTGCTCCATACACAAGTTCATATGGTGATGTTCCAATGGACCTCTTTGTACAAATTCGATCAGCCCACAAGGCATACTTTAATTTCAAATGCCAAGCCTTTTTATTTTCTTGCAGCAGCTTCTTAATAATTCTCACAAAACTCTTGTTTGAACTTTCAGCTAAGCCATTTCCCTGTGGATAATAAGCAGTGGAATGACCAAGGGAAATGTGGTATTGATGACAAAAATTTATCATTCTTTTAGACTTAAAAGCCTGGGCATTGTCTGTGATAATCTTGATTGGGAAACCAAACCTTGATAAGATGTTATTCTCTAAAAAGGAAATTATTACTGAGTCATTTGCTTGCCTGGTGGGTATTGCCTCTATCCACTTTGTAAAATAATCAGTGGCTGTGAGAATCCAGCGATGTTGTCCTGATGAAGGAGGATGAATTTCCCCTATAAAATCTAATCCCCACTGCTGGAAAGGTGCCTCAACATAAATAGGAACCAGTGGCAATGGCATGAGCTTTCTCTTTCCTTCAAAAACTTGACATTCATGGCATGTTGCTATCTTTTTATAAATATCTCTGAACATAGTTGGCCAAAAATATCCAGCTCTCAAAATTTTGTTTGCAGTGGCTTTCCAATAATGATGACCTCCACAATCCCCTTTATGAAACTCATCAATTACTCTATCAACTTCTTCTTCAATGAGACAATTTAATAATATTCCTCCTGCATCCTTCCAAAATAAATTTTGATCATATACAAAATATCTGAGAGATTTCAACTTGGTGAACCGAGCTTTAGATTTTGAAAGGTTATCAGGGGCTCTATTATACTGCAAGACAAATGCTACATCCTTATACCACTCTGAGATCAAAATTTTTCTATTGATTTGGACCAATTCTTCTTCATTCTCAGAAATTTCTGAGATTTCTGTGCTAAAATTGATACCAATGTAGTCCAGATTTGACTGAGTCAACAATTTTGCTAATCCTTGACCCTTTACCAACTTGGTGGGCTTAATCTCAATGTCATACTCTAGCAGCTTTGCTATCCATTTCCCTCTTTTTCCATCTGGGTCAGCTTGTGTAAGAATATCTTTTATAACAGCACTTGGCACGTATGCAACAATATGAGAATGTAACACATAAATCCTGAAATCCTTAATTGCTTTCACCAGTGCATATGCTTGCTTTTCTAAGATATTATATTTCAATTCAGCATTAGCCAATGTCTTGCTAAAGAAAGAAATGGGCTGTTCAATACCTTGACTTCCCTTTTGCAACAAGACTCCAGCAATTGTATCTTCAGAAGCAAATGTGAAGATCAGAAACTCTTTGGTAAAATCAGGGCTGATAAGAACTGGTGCTTGAGAGAGTGCCTTTTTGATCTCTTCAAATGATTTCTTTGCTTCAACTGTCCACTTGAAATCTGGTCCTTTCCTTAACATTTTTGTTATATGTTTTACCACCTCAGCAAAATTAGGAATGAATCTCCTAACAAAATTAACCTTTCCAAGAAAAGATTGAACCTCTTTCTTACTCCTTGGCAAATCTAGCCTTTGAATAGCACTAACTCTATTAGGATCAATCCTAATTCCCTCTTCAGAGATAATATGTCCAAGCAATTTGCCAGAAGTCAAAGCAAAGATACTTTTGGTTGGGTTTAAAGAAATACCAAACCTCCTACACTTAAGCAGGATCCTTTCTAGGTGCTTTAAGTGGTCTTCTTCCTTCTTTGAAAAGACTATGATATCATCAAGATATACCACCACTGATTTATCTTTTTCTTCAGTGAAAGCAATGTGCATAGCCCTCTGGAAAGTGGCTCCTGCATTCATGAGGCCAAAGGGCATTTTTGCGTACATAAATGTGCCCCATGGTGTAGTGAAAGTTGTCTTCTCCTGATCATCTGGATGAACAAGGATCTGATTATACCCTGAGAAGCCATGAAGCATAGACATCCTTTGTGAACCAACAATATTTTGCAAAATGAAATCCATTTTGGGAAGAGGGTAATTATCTTTCAGTGAAGCCTTGTTTAAGTTCCTGAAGTCTATACAAATTCTAATCTCCCCATTCTTTTTCCTGACTGGTACCAAGTTAGGAAGTCAATTTGAGAATCTGATTGGAACAATAATCTTGGCATCAAAAAGCTTTTTCACTTCCTTTTCAATTAGTGGCATCAAAAGAGGATTAATCCTTCTTAATTTCTGCTTAAAAGGCTTCTCATTTTGCTTAATTGGGATGGTATGTTGTATGATTGAAGAATCATACTGTTTCAAATCAGCATAGCTCCGTGCAAAAACATCAATAAATTTCTTCATCATTTCAACATATTTGACCTTCGTATCAGCTGATAAAAACTTTGAAATTTTGACTAATTTGGGCACAACTGAGTCACCTAAATTACAGCTTTCTATTTCCTCTTCATTAGCTTGCAATCTTGGTGCTTTAAACACATCATTTTGGTCAAATAATTTTTCAAGTGGAATAAGGCCTTTAGGAATTAAGTTGTTTTGTAGCTGCAACACTTTAGACTTTTCCTTTGTCTCTGTTAACATATTCTGCTGATCAATTTGATTATGCTCAAACTCTTCTTTCAACTCTAGGAAATTTCTTACCTGCTGATCATCTTCAAAGACCTGCCAGTTTAGGATATTATCCGAGATAACTGGTCTATGGCAAACCTTCACTTCATAGCTATTAGAAGCATGTTTGGGAATAATAAACAGACTGGCTGCCACAGCAAGAGAATCTGCAACATAATTTTGATCTCTGGTTTTTATACTGAAGGTATAGGATTGAAAATTTTCCAATAATTCCAATACTAAATTTATGTAAGCTCTCATCCTTGCATCCTTTGTTTGATATGTACCTTGTACCTGCTTAATAATCAATTCATAATCTCCATAAACAGCAATGTTCTTTGCCTTCAATTCTATCAAGGTTTCCAGTCCTAACACTAGAGATTCGTACTCAGCCATGTTATTGGTACAATCAAAGTTTAGTTTGTATGACAGAAACTTACTTTCTTCAGTTGGACTAGTGATCCAAATTCTAGCTCCTGCCCCTTCTTTCCCTGCTACTCCATCAAAGTATAATGACCAACAGCCCATGACATCTTCTTCATCTCCTTGCTGTCCTTCATGACTTTGATTTTCTGCTGATTTATCTTCCAATTCTCTCCCAACTGACTCATTAAAAAGGATAGCTGAACCAAGACCAGTATCACATGAGTAAATAGGAAAATTTTGAGGTTTTTCTTTGCTACTCACCATGTAGGCCATCCTTGTTTCACGGTACAACCTCCTTTTCTCACCAAACACTGGAATAGTACCATATGTGAGATCCATCTACATTGTGCCCTTGATTTTGGCTGCCCAAGACCTTGAAAGCAGCATTCCAAACTTAGGTGGGATGTCTGCAACAACAATATCCATAACAGTGGTTTTTGCTAGAACTTTTTGTAGATCCACAACCACATCTTTTATCAAACCTATGCAATGAACTCTCTTAGAATCAAAGGAGAATAAATCTTTATATGGCCTAGTAATTTCTAACCCCAGTCTCTCCATAATTACTTTAGGCATAAGATTATGTGATGCTCCCGAATCTAACATAGCATTATGTAAAGTCATGTCATGAATAGTAATTCTTATGTAAAAAGGAGGGAACTCTTCATTTTGTTCATCCTCAAGCCTTGGACCCAAGCAGATAATAGGATTATCTTCTTGTACATTTAGGATATCAGCCACCCCTAGTTGTGAATTAAGCATTTCAACAATTTTGCTTCTATAGTTATCTACCTTGAGAATTTCATTAAAAGGGACTGATATTTTAATTTTTGCAATCTCATTCTCAATATTAAAAACAGAGGTAGACTTGTCACTTTCCTTAGGAGGAGAAGAAATTTGAATGTCCCTTTTGTCAAGAGGAGGATCAACTTTACTTTCACCTACCTTTGCTTTCTCCTTTTTATCATCAGCTGTCCCTGAGGTTTTCTTCTTGAACTGTGCTTTGTCTGCTGTAATAGGAACATCTCTATTCCTGAGATTATACTACTTTTGTATCTCAAAAATAGCATGTTGATAGCCCTTTAAAAAATCTGAAGGTTCTTCCTCTGACTTTGTCATGCTGGACTCATCATGTTTCTCTTTGGTCAAGAAAATTCTTGACCCTTCTTCATCAAAGCAATGAATAGATTCCTCAGGTACTTCAGGTTCTTCTTCTTCATCCACCAAGTTTTGTTGAAAAGGAGGTCTCACTGGAGGATCTGCCTGTTGATTTCTATTGTCTCTTGGCCTTTGCTAATTTTGAGGCCTTCTAAATTGAGGGTTTCTAACTCGAGGCTCTTGCTGTGCTTGGGGAGCAGCAGTATTCCCAAGTGCTAATTGTTCCATCAACTTTTCCATGGTTCTAATTATGGTTTCAAACTTCTCTTCTTGAGCAGAAGTAGAAGGCTTCTCCTCTTCCTTCCATGGTTCTAATTATGGTTTCAAACTTCTCTTCTTGAGCAGAAGTAGAAGGCTTCTCCTCTTCCTTTATCTTAGTCTTTGCCATCTTCGACTTCTTGGCAGCAAGCATATTCACATCTACCTTAAATGCATCGTTTTGCATGTCAGCCAGAGTAGCAGACTCTCTTTCTCTGAGTAAAAGGGAAAAATCTGAATCAAATGACTCAGCGTATCTTAACTGTGCCAAAGCTCCAGGAGGTTTCAAGTGTGCTGGAATAGAATTATATACCTTATTAAACCTCTTAGAAAAGTTTTGGACAGTCTCCTCTGGAGCTCTTCTTAGACTATTGTATTCAGTGAGGGCTTGAACAGGATTGGTTCTATTTCCCCATTTCCTCAGAAAGCTATCTTCAAACTCAGCCCAATTATGAATGCTACCAGCTGTTAGGGCTTTAAACCATTTTCTGACTTCCCCAATGAAAGTCTGAGCAAACAATCTTAGTTTTACATCCTCATCATCCACATCATACCTATCAATAAAATCATTGAATCTATCCACATGTTCCTCTGCAGTAATATCTTCATCCCCTCCCCATGTTGGAATCCTAGCAGCATATTTATTAGGAAGATCATATAAAACAGCAGGGAGAGCTAGAGGAGCATACCTAGCAGGTACGACCATAATGAATGGAGGAGCAGTGACAGCAGGTATTGTATGACCAGAGGGAGAAGATTTAGTGTGAGATGATGTCTGAGAACTGTTTGGACTAGCAGAGGAAGAAGATAAAGTACTGGTACGGAAAGGACTGTTTGGACTTTGCAAACCACAGACAAAAGAACTCTAATCAGGGAGAGGTAAACTATTTTTAGATTTGAGCAACACTTCAAAAGGATCAAGCTATTTGAGCTGATTTAAATCCTCTTCTTCTAATAGCAATTCTGCAATAACAACCTCCCAAAACTCTTCTTTATCTTTTTGAGACACTAAATATGAAGTATCAATGCCTCTCTTTTGTAAATCTAAAATAATTCCAATCAATTCTTCTTCGTTTTCAGACCTCAACAACACCTCTTCAATTTTATCATCAACAATTTTATTTTTAGGACTTCTTGAAAATTCAGGAAACAAAGATTTTGAAATGTTTGAAGTACCTGGTATATCAGAAAATCTTTTTCTACTTCTTGAGATAATGTTAGGATTATCCACTAGACTAGGTGGGTTGGGTCAGGATTACTCCTTGTGTATCTTCCTCTCGAAGCCACCTTTTTTAACTTTAAGATTGAATGGAGTCGCTAAGGTAGAATGCAGCCTCGAACACCTTCCTGAGCTCCTGCTACCTTCAGAAGTTCAGCATCATAATTTTTCGGGAATGAGTAATCTTCAGTCTCCCGGCAGACACACCAAAATGTTATCACAAAATCAAGCACTGAAGGGCTGTTGATCAGGTAGACTCTGTGTAACTATTTCAGACCAATCTTTTGACTAAGGATTAGCCTCCCTAGCCTGAGAGGGCTCTCTCAAAAAAGTTATTGATTTTGATTGTTGATAAGAGGGCTAACTCTAGTAAAGTAAATTTAATAAACATGTTGGCTGGACAGACATTACAAAGACTTCCATTGGGCTTATGGAGTTGATCATATTCAGTAAGCTATAACACTGCTCATGCATAGAAGTCAGGGCATGTAATGTTTAAATACTCAAAACAACATCTCATAGAAACCTCAGTTTACAAATACACACAGGAAATCAAAGCAACATAAGTGAATTCTGAGTGATTGTGTATTCATACAACTGTAAAAACATTAAACATAAAGAAAAACCACATATCTTGAGCATTTGAAACACTGTAAGAATCCTAAGAAGATAAGCAACAAATTATATTACTAAACTGGGTTTTTACACAAGCCAAAGCAATACTTTGTTTCTCAAAATATCCAACCCCTGTTACATAGATGATTTAGCAATATATAGAAACATGACTCTAACTACTTGGAGTTTCCTCCTCCAGCATGAGAGGAGCTCGATGACTGTCACTAATGACACCTATCTGCTTTTAACAAATTTATTTAATACAACAACCACTAACAGAAGTTCTAAAGAGTTCTAATTTGGTTATAACTCTAACTCTATCTTCATCATAAATTGATTCCTCCTTGCAGCTTTGACACTTGGCTTCCTCTTCGTTTGGCTGAGATGGCATGAGATGAGCAATTAATGTCCCATGTTGGCTTTAGATACTGAAAGCTTTGATCTGCTCCGTGTTGGCTGAGAATATCCCTAAATTTTCGGTTCTGGTCCTCCATCACCTAGCATCACCGAGTATGCAGCAGTAGGTCCTTTAAGTCTTTAATAACCCAAGAATACAGGGCATTACCACGTTCCTGATATACTGGAGGCTTCTTTGATGGATAGGTGTGCCAACCAAAACTTCTCGTATGCAGCTCCCTACAAACCCTAATCACCGAGAATAAAGTGGCTTTATAACCAAAAATTCCAAACTTAGGTTAAAATATTTCACCTTTTGTTAAAGGTACACCTGGCATATGTTGAATGGCTGTGCCAGCTTCCTTTGATCCCTTTCATGTCACCTAGGTGTTCTCTTTGCCAATTTTTGATTATTCCATCAAACTGTTTGCCTACGTTTTTAAAACAACACCTACAGTAGTTTCGCAATTTCGTAGCGCGCTGCGAAACTGCGAAACTGTTTTAAACAATTTCACTTTCCTCTGAGATTTTAACTGCTCTGCCACCTGATTGCAAAACTCCTTTTTACCTTGGATATGTATAGTAGGGTTTACATGCCTTCAAAATAATGAACTTAAGCAAAATTTTACAAAACTTAGAACAACACCTTTCTTGGAATCAACAATTTCATTTAGCAGCTAATTTACTTAGCTGTGCCTTCAATTTTGCAACCTCCTTTCTCATGGCTTTGTTTTCCGCTCTTAAATGCATGTTTGTCTTTTTTATGACTTTGGCCTGTTTGAGAGCTGGAACTGTCCATGTGTAAACATCAGCCACTGAATCCACCTGGCCTACTAGGTTTTTACTTCCTTCCAACACAGCTTTTCGATAATTTTCATACCTAACTGAAACCTCTCTGGTGGCACTCTTCATCTTAGCAATTTCAATTTCAGCTGCCTCCAACTAGTCCTTTATGGCTATAATATTTCCTCCTTGGGAAATGATGACTTTTCTATTTGAGCCTTTTTTCTTGATTTCCTCTGCCTCCTCTGTTCTAGGCAATTCCTCGGATACCTCTGTTCTAGGCAGTTTCTCAGCTTCCCTTGCTTGCTTTCTTGTGAGAGGTCTTCTTGGTTTGAAGATAACCTCATCACCTGGTTCATCAAACCTCAGTGTTTTTCAAGCCCTAGATTTCTTAGTGCTTTCCGGTGTTGACTGTGTCAAGTCAATGTGCATTGGTTAAATGTGCACCGGCTCAACTTGCTCAAACTCAATGGCTTCCAACAAATCACTCAAGCTGGCCTTTGATACCGGGCTTTCCTCAACAGCCACTGCTTTGCCTTTTTCTTTGCTTATTTGACTCCTTGTCCTCACCCTTGACACTTTTTCAGATTCATTTAGCCCAGGTACAGTCTTCTTATGCGGGGCTCCTCCTTTTGCTAATCGCTGAGGTTGTTCTTTAATAACCAGTGGCTTGACTGATTTTCTTAACTGTGACTTGACCTTCTTTTTATCCTTAGCCTCCTTCTGAAGCTCAGCTATCGTGGGTTCTTCAACTGACTGCTCTTTTTCTCTAACGGGATGTGGAGTAAGACCTGTTTTACTTTGAAAACCTGCCATGAAAATGAATGAGTCCTAATCCCTACCTATTTTCTGAAGACCATTCAAAACTAACAATTTAACTAGACCATGGTGAAATAAAGATGTTTCACAGTCATCCTTTCTTAATTGCATTTTGTCACACATTTTGCTCAGACTTCGAAACAAGTAAAAGGGAATGTCTATGGATGTTTTACCAGTAAAATGCAACAGCAACTTGAAGTGGTAAGAATAGACTTTATTATATCTTCCCTCACAAGTTAAGTACTTTTGAATACAGGTGAGAAGCAAGGCATAATGCTCCTTAACATAGTTTCTAGGCACTGCTTTTGTCAGGTCCTCATTCACATATGCCTCTTTCAAGAATTCTTTGCATGGATTCATATTGAACTTGAAGTTCTTAAAGCATTCTTGCCCCCCTCTTGGGATCTCAGTTACTGCAGCTATTTCGTCCGGAGACACTTTAACTTCTAACATAGCTATTTTAGAATTCAAACTGGTGAAGTTTAAAGCAAAATCCTTTGTTACCTGAGCATGGCCACCCTGCAGCTTCTTACAGAAATTCCAACAGCCGGCATCCTTGAAGGCTTTCTTCACACCGTCATCTCTTAATGCTAAGTGTAAACCTTCAGGCTCTGTTCTCTGACATTTTCCAGACCGGTGTTCTCTCCTCTCCATCTTGCCTTTGAAATCTTCGCACTGACAATGAGCAACAGCTTCAACTGGAATGGTAATTCAATCCTTTTTTGGCTCAGCCTCGCTTGTAAACAGGCTCACTTGAAAGCAGCTTCTCTTGCAAACTCACATATAATCATCACACGGGCTGGTCACTTATGTATCACTCACGATCATCATAAAGATCCATGCATAGTAAAACTCATTTGAATTAATACTGATGCGCATGTCTGCAAATCTATTAGTGGAGTGATGGTTAATGAGCGTTTGGGAGGTACGAAAAACTGACATGAGAGGACGGAAATGTTGACTCATAACGGACTTGACCCTTTTAGAAATATTCGCTGCAAAACACACGAATCTGCGATTTCGCAGCGCGATTAGTTTTGAATTGTCATAATGCGCTGCGAAATGGCTTGATGGTGACGCTGCGAAATGGCTAAACAATAATTATGTAGCGAAACTGACCAATAAGAGACTGCGCTACGAAATTACGGAAAGGATCGGTGACATGGATTAGACAAGACATGTCTTATGAAAGCATGATGGTGGAGGATGACCGATAGGATTAGAGTACACTTTACATCAATCATCATAAAGCTTCAACCCTAAGTAAGAAACATAGAATAAAAACAATTTAACACCAACTTTAGACATTGAACTTGGACAAAGGGTTATATACAAATGTTTATAGTTTTAAGTCATAATAGTCTGCAGAGAATACTACTTTCTGTAGTTTCCAGATCACTTGGCATTAGTCTGACCGCGTAGCAGAACCGCTTCTAACCCCTGCGACGGATTTTTCCAAAACTAGCTCTGGATTAATTATGTATTTGTCAATTGCTAAAATAGAAGTTTCAGATGGGATCTCCTAAAGGATCTGAAACTACTAAGCTCATTGAGTGAGCCACAAAACTGAGCTTAAGTGGTTTCGTGACAGGAATAGTTTACCTCTGCTCTAGCTGCCTATGCCCTTGTGTTTGCTACTTATCTGCATCAACCGAATCAACAGAGTTAATGGCTCGGGCGGGTATAGCTTAATCAACAGACTCCCTTGCTTAAACTAGGACTGGAGATGCTCGAACAAAAGAAGAAACTGTTGGACCGACTACTTGAATGTTTAGCCGGGATATCACACATAAATAATCTGCCCACTCGAGAGATGTGTCAAGGCCTTTCCTGTGCAACAGTTCAACCGAGCAACCCGAAACAGTTCAACTGACCAAGCCCTTCCAATCGCAACCGGGAACAATTAAGGCCTTCAGGTGTGAGCTGATCAACACCTATACCACAGATCTGTCGATTGCCAACATTGACACATATACGGCATAACATGTGTCTCCTGGTTAATAAAAATACACTTAGAACCTAACCTACGCCATAGCATTTCCCCATAATGTTAGTTCCCCATAATTAACATTAAATGTTAGGGAACTAATGCTATATTTGCGATAGCATTACTTCAGGCAGGTGACACTGGTTTAATCAACCAAACTGCTTTCCTAACTTTTCAGATGGTATACCTTGTACTGAGGCCAAATAAGATGAAAATTGCTTTGGTTGGTTAAAAGCATCGGGAAATATAAAATATGGCATCAGTTAATGTGACATATTGCGAAACTTTGGTTTAAGTAAAAATAAATTTATGGATTCCTGTGTCAAACTAATGCCATCGATAAAAATCGATTACTATAGTCCCTGCCAGCCCGGAGGGGAGGGACTAAAATTTGGAATGTAGTCGAAGAAACCCTGAAATCAAAGCCAAAGCATGTAATACAGCTAGCTAGTGATTTAAAGACGGGGTTATAATCCATCAAGCACAATACTATTACAGATAAGCTATCAAAACTGGCATGCAGCAGAGCAGCAGGGTCTGTATTATAGATATGATCTCAATATAGGGTAGAGGATGTCTTAGCTAGTGATTTAAAGACCCTTGGATGTTACATTCCATCCCCATAGACTGTCATAGATGGCTACTGTTACTGACTTTCAACTGAGCTCTTCACTGTTATTTTAACTTTTAAGAAGCCAATTTTTGCCCTAAACACAGGGGTATAATGGATCGAATATAGAATCTAAGAGTAAGAAACTACAGATTATCATCCATATCTTCTCTTAATCCAAATATAATTATAAGAAGGAGCATTCATTCACTGCTATAAAACAGTAGAATATATCATATTAAATATCCACCACTACTAAGGGGTGGTTGAGGTTCGAGGGTAGGTGGCCCAACTTAGAAAGCCATCAATTGTAACAAATCTATCCCTTAATCCCATCTAACACAAAACTCATTATCTTCATTGTTGAGAATGATAAATTATAACGGATGTGAGCAACATCGTTGTGGTCAAAAAAATTCAATGATTGTCAAAGATAGCAAGGTCAACTTCAAAGCAATCACAGTCGAAGCCAATAAAAAGTAGAAAAAGAAGAATAATTAGAATGGCACAAACACAGTGATGCTGACATTGAAGTTAAAGCCGATATTCGACCTCAACTAGCATTGATAACTGAACTAACTAAAACCTAATCAACCTGTATAGACAAGTCAGTTAACCCAAATATAGTCCTCAGTTTCCATCTCTTAGGACAAAAAAAGCATGCTTGTGGGCTTTAGACATTTTATGCAGTGATTAGATAGTGTTCAGCAAAAGAAACAATAAATGTTCAAATTTATGTCCATGCATTTTGATGAAAATTAAAAAGATAGACTTATATATATATATATATATATATATATATTGACTTTTTGATTGTATTGAATGATGTCTATTTAATCCAGACAGTAATTGTGATGGTTGGAGTAAATAAATAACACAAAAGTCACTTAATAGTCTGGAAACTCTAATATAGTTGAGTTGATAGTTGAGTTGTAAAGTAGAGTAAATATTTTCAGAAGAAACAAATGAACTACCTATTGATGAATTTTCATTTAACCCATACATATATGAATTACTACAAGTATGAAATCTAGGAACAATATTAGAATAAGTGTAGAGTATCAGTGGTCGAATGCACCAAAGAAAATAAGAAAAAGATATTCTCTTGTACAAAAATGAGAAGGAATCCTTGCAACTGAAAATAATGATCATATTGACATTGAAATAAAAATGTATGTTGTGTTTCAAAGGTCGACTCACAATGTGAATATGATATTTTGAATAAAAATAACAATAGCCACATGAAATGTTACAAATACAGAGATGGGTGTAATAGGAAAATGTGTTAAATTTCCTTGCATGAATGAAAATGGGAAAATCCCTTGAGGAATACTCTGTGTTGATGGAGATACATCTCAAACTTATAGCCAAAACCCAATAATTTGGAATTTAGTCGAAGAAACCCTAAAATCAAAGCCAAAGCATGTAATATAGCTAGCTAGTGATTTAAAGACAGGGTTAGAATCCATCAAGTAGAAAAAGAAGAATAATTGGAATGGCACAAACACAGTGATGCTGACATTGAAGTCAAAGCCCATAATCGACCTCAACTAGCATTGATAAGTGAACTAACTAAAACCTAATCAACCTGTATAGACGAGTTAGTTAACAAGCTGAAGAAAACCGAGAAATATCAGTTTAGATGGTGGTCTACAGCTAGCTAGTGATTTAAAGATGGGGTTAGAATCCATCAAGCACAATACTATTACAGATAAGCTATCAAAACTAGCATGCAGCAGAGCAACAGGGTCTGTATTATAGATATCATCTCAATATGGGGTAGAGGATGTCTTAGCTAGTGATTTAAAGACCCCTAGATGTTACATTCCATCCCCATAGACTGTCATAGATGGCTACTGTTACTGTCTTTCAACTCAGCTCTTCACTGTTATTTTAATTTTTAAGAAGCCAATTTTTGCCCTAAACACAGGGGTATAATGGATCGAATATAGAATCTAAGAGTAAGAAACTACATATTATCATCCATATCTTCTCTTAATCCAAATATAATTATAAGAAGGAGCATTCATTCACTACTATAAAACAGTAGAATAGATCATATTAAATATCCAGCACTACTAAGGGGTGGTTGAGGTCCGAGGGTAGGTGGCCCGACTTAGAAAGCCATCAATTGTAACAAATCTATCCCTTAATCCCATCTAACACAAAACTCGTTATCTTCATTGTTGAGAATGATAAATTATAACGGATGTGAGAAACATGGTTGTGGGCAAAAAATTTCAATGATTGTCAAAGATAGCAAGGTCAACTTCAAAGCAATTGTAGTCGAAGCCAATAAAAAGTAGAAAAAGAAGAATAATTAGAATGGCACAAACATAGTGATGCTGACATTGAAGTCAAAGCCGATAATCGACCTCAAATAGCATTGATAACTGAACTAACTAAAACCTAATCAACCTGTATAGACGATTTAGTTAACAAGCTGAAGAAAACCGAGAAATATCAGTATAGATGGTGGTCTACAACTAGCTAGTGATTTAAAGACGGGGTTAGAATCCATCAAGCACAATACTATTACAGATAAGCTATCAAAACTGGCATGCAGCAGAGCAGCAGGGTCTGTACTATAGATATGATCTCAATATGGGGTAGAGGATGTCTTAGCTAACAAAATGCAGATGAAATCAAGCTAACAAAAATGTAGAATTTCAATGCTCAAGCCCAAAAATGGAAGAAAAGTATCCTGGATTAATAATAAATGGGAAAAATAACACAAAACTGTTATTGAATTTCTAATCAAAAATTCTAACAATCAAAGGAGAAGGAGTTGATAGAGCAGGTATGCATATAGAACAGAGAACCATTATGTGTACCTTTGAGACTGGAAATGTCCACTGAAATGCGGATGGAAGTACCTGGGAAAGAACAGGGAGACAAGGATGGGAGGGTCGGCTAGAAAACAGTACCAGAGAGCTCAAGCAAAAACAAAAGCGAAAGCGGAAGCGAGTTAACCAAATCAACCGTAACTTTATTATATAACAAGAAAAGTTACCATATAAGAAGAAAAGTAACTTACACGTAGCTGACGCTGCATGCATAATGTAAAATGGAATGAACAACACCTATCTATCACCTGACTTACTTAACCTCCATCAAATCAGCCTCACATAACCCCCACCAAATCAGCCTCGCACTAGCCTACGTGATGGCCCAACAGATGTCATAGCTCACTGAACAGATGTCACCGCCATGCCACCTTAGCTGCTGGCATAAATCCGATGCCCTGCTGTTTAACCCTCTCCATGACATTCTCCATGCAAATGTGCCTGCTACGCCTGCTACTTCTCCCTCAGCTACTTCCGGCATACCTTGTTCTTCCTTGGTAGTAGTTCCTCTGTATCGGCTAAACATGGCCTCAAGAAAGGTAACACCCTTTCTCAACGAATGCAAATGAACGAACTGCTAGTTTTTCGTTGGACATGATTTTATTCAGCTCAGCTCCACTGAATTCCCCATTGCCAAATTCAAGTTTGAAATTCATGCTCCCATCCATGGAATTACTGTGAAAATGTTTGATGTTATGGCCGGTAGGAGAGGGGGACGGTTTCTGATTCGGATTCTCACTGTTTTGGAAGCTACTGAGAACACTGTCCATTGAAACACTCCGGACATGATGAGGATGATGATGAGAAGCAGCAGCATGTGACCTCCCAATGCTGTAGCCGCCCCCAGGGAAGCTTTGTTTCTGACCATCCTTCTTCTCATTGCTCTCGCTCTCTGCATCATCGTCGCCACTGTCAATATCCTTTTCTTTCACACTATTTCCGCCGCTGTCATCCTGCCCTGCCTTGTCATCCTTGTTATCGTCATCGGCATTTAAGGTCTTTCTCCTGCTTTCCCCACTACCTTCCCCAATGTCCGCGGGGTTAGCGGAGGAGGTGGTATTAAGAGTGTTGAGCTTGTCCAGGTCAATGTACATGGAGTACAGATCCTCGCCATCCCCCACTTCCATGTTTAGGTCACCATCTTGATCCCACTCAGCTTCCTTCTTCACGCCTTTTCCGATCCTATCCCACGATACCTGCCGCGGGATTTCACTGTGCGCCCGCCGGTGCCCGCTTTTTCGCGGCGGTAGCACGTCGCCCGTTCGAGTCGCGTCAGGGCGAGAATGAGAATCGACAGAGAAGGGAAACACCGAGGGCCGGGGGGAAGGAATGGGATGCTCGTCCATGGTCACGTCCGGGTCTGACAGTGAAGGTAACGCTGTTGTCTCTCGCTTTAAAGAAAACATCGTGGGGGTCAGGGGAGGCAAATTGGAGTTGGACTACCCAAAGGGATTCCCCTGCAAGAATGCGGGCTGCGAGATCGACCTCGTGTGCGTGGGGTTTTGACTAGGGTTCAACACATTATTCATATGTGCGAAAGAAGGCACTCACGGGTTGTGACGTCCATCACCGTCGTCCCAATCTACGCCCACCCAAATGCCATGATAACCTTGCACGGGCCCTATGTATTTGATGGTCCCAATCTTGTTGGGACCTTTGTCGATGCTTTGAACCCTCTGCCCTACCTCGAACCCTTGCTGCGATCCTTCTGTAATCAGATCTGCTATTTTGCTGGGAGGAATTCGGCGACGGCATCCATGGCAACCCCATTTTCGTTCCGTTCACGGTTCCATTGGGATGTCCATCACCGTCGTCCCAATATACGCCCGCCCAAATGCCCTGATAACCTTGCACGGGCCCTATGTATTTGATGGCCCCAATCTTGTTGGGACCTTTGTCGATGCTTTGAACCCTCTGCCCTACCTCGAACCCTTGGTGCGATCCTTCTGTAATCAGATCTGCTGTTTTGCTGGGAGGATCTTCGGCGACAGCGTCCATGGCAGCCCCATTGTCTGCAGAGAATACTACTTTCTGTAGTTTCCAGATCGCTTGCCATTAGTTTGACCGCGTAGCAGAACCGCTTCTAACCCCTGTGATGGATTTTTCCAAAACCAGCTCTGGATTAATTTTGTATTTGTCGATTGCTAGAAAGGAAGTTTCAGATGGGATCTCCTAAAGGATTTGAAACTACTAAGCTCATTGAGTGAGCCACAAAACTGAGCTTAAGTGGTTTCGTGAGAGGAATAGTTTACCTCTACTCTAGCTGCCTGTGCCCTTGTGTTTGCTACTTATCTGCATCAACCAAATCAACAGAGTCAATGGCTCGGGCGGGTACAACTTAATCAACAGACTCCCTTGCTTAAACTAGGACTGGAGATGCTCGAACAAAAGAAGAAACTGCTGGACCGACTGCTTGAACGTTTAGCCGGGATATCACACATAAATAATCTACCCACCCGAGAGATGTGTCAAGGCCTTTCCTGTGCAACAGTTCAACCGAGCAACCCAAAACAATTCAACTGACCAAGCCCTTCCGATCGCAATCGGGAACAGTTAAGGCCTTCAGGTGTGAGCTGATCGACACCTATGCCACAGATTTGTCGATTGCCAACATTGACACATATACGGCATAACATGTGTCTCCTGGTTAATAAAAATACACTTAGAACCTAACCTACGCCATAGCATTTTCCCGTAATGTTAGTTCCCCGTAATTAACATTAAATGTTAGGGAACTAATGCTATCTTTGCGACAGCATTACTTTAGGCAGGCGACACTGTTTTAATCAACCGAACTGCTTTCCTAACTTTTCAGATGGTATACCTCGTACTGAGGCCAAATAAGATGAACATTGCTTTGATTGGTTAAAAGAATCGAGAAATATAAAATATGGGATCGGTTAATGTGACATATCGTGAAACTTTGGTTTAAGTAAAAATAAATTTATGGATTCCTGTGTCAAACTAATGCCATCGATAAAAATCGATTACTATAGTCCCTGCCAGCCCGGAGGGCAGGGACTAAAAACACATAGCTAGTTTTTGTTCTTTTGTCAAACCAAATAATTACAAAGGTTAGAAATACTAACTTGAAAAAAAATCCTCAGAAATTAAGAGTCAAGCACTTGGCTCCTCCCAACATTTACACAACAACCTGCTAAGGTCTCCCGAGCAAACTGGGCCCGCAACTCTTCTTCTCTCTATTACTTCTTACTTATCTTTAGTCCCTCCAATTAGTCTCTCATAATAATAAGACAAAAGAAAGTAAAAACAACAAATATTATCCCATATACCACCCTTTTGGTGGTTAATAACTACATGAACCTCACGAACAAGTGGTAGTCACTTATCTTCTCACTAATGGAATCTTGTTTCCCACTCTATAAGATAACTATCTAAATTCTAGGAAATAATTAATTGGCTAGTATCGTTGTTCCTCAATCAAATATAATCATTCATATTAGATGCCTACTACTTCTTGATGTGCAATAACACTTTCATAATAAATTGCACCTTTTTTGTCTTTCATCCATTTGTACTTAACAATTAATTTCCTAGATTTTTCTTTATTCACAAAATAATAACATCTAATTAAAAATATTCCATTACTTATTATCAACATTAAATTTGCAAATAATTAAAGTTTTCCAATGTCTGTTAGTTTAACTCACTTAACTAGAAATAAACTTATCCACATTTAAATACATAAAACATTAAGCCAAGGGATATCACAAGAGGAGACTTCCCTTTCCTTTTCCTTGCAGCATTTGGAGGCAACCCTTTTTTCTTTTCCCATATTTCTTCCCAAGATATGCCTTCCAATTGTTATATTAAGATGAAGGGACCCGCTTTAATACCAATCCACAACTTGTTATTAGTATTCAATGCTTTACCAATCCCTCATCAAACCACCATAGTCATTACCATAATTTTGCATTAGATCTCTACCGTGTTGTTGTACTTTTTACTTCATTTTCATCATCTAAATCTATTTCTACTTGATATGATATTTTAGTGGCTAAACTTTCTTCTCCATCTAAGTTCATGTCTCCTTTGGAAATCATGGATTTTAGCATTATTTCATCAACTATATCAATGCAGTCCTCAAATCTCTTTTTGATTTGTTGTGGAATCTGTGTCCTTTTCTTTGAGCTGAGTACCCAAAAAATATACCTTTGTTTGCTTGAGAATCAAATTTCTAGCATTTTTATCACTATTTTTTATAATAAAAAATCTCCCAAATACCTTGTAATTTTTTATTGAGGCAAGTCTCCCCTTCCACAACCCATAGGGAGTTTTATCACTATTAGGCTTGGGTTGTCTTTTGATTGATAGGTACACCATTTATTATGCTTCTTCTCCCTAAAATGTGCGAGGTACATCTGCTTCATCCATCATAGTTTCGGTCGTCTTCTGGATTCCTATGTTATTTATCTCAACAAATCCATTTTTTTGAGAAGTTTTGGCCACTAAATATTGCCTCCTTATGTCATATTCTTCACAAAATTATTTAAATTACCTTGGACTGTACTCTCCTACTCTGTCTAATCTTAAAAATTAATTTCCTCAGATTTCTCTTCTAATAGCATGATCCATGTGGCTCTAGTAAAATAGTCAAACAAAAACATAAAATACCTCCCTCCTTTGGGGATTCTATTTTTTGTTTAGTCACAAATATCTGTCTAGATTAGCTCCAGCAATTTAGATGAAGAGAATTCCTTAGTCTTGAAATGAGTCTTGGTCTACTTACAAAATGGACAAGACTTACATATTGAATTATCAGGCCTTGACAGTGTTGGAAATCCTCTCATAGCTCCTATCTTGCTAAATTTTATCAAGTTGTAAAAATCATATGACCAAGTCTCCTATGCCATAATTGGGCTTCACTTGGCTTGCGTAAGTAGCAACTTACTCTTGATTTATCAAATATATATACATTATTGTCGGTTTTACTCCCTTTCCCACCAACTTTCCATTCTTTTCATGTCAGATCTCACATTCTTTGGATAAAAAGATTACATTACCATTCTCACACATCTGGATCACACTAAGTTAGCTATGCTTGAGTCCTTTACATATAGTACATTTTGAACTTTATTCTTTTCATCAACATTGATTATGTCCTTGCCTTTAATTTTTGTTGGAGTATTGTTAGTGAGCATGGCATTGTTTCCTCTGTCCTTTTATTTCAGAGATAGAAATTCACGTTTATCCCCATTGATATTCTTGGAAAAACCACTATCCATACACTATTTTTTCCTTGTGCATTTGCTGACAGAGAAATTCCACATTTCATGCTCTTTCTGGACATACGTTTCCAATTCTTCTTATCCTTCTGAAAACCTGGTTGCCAACCATTCTCAGGCTTAGATGAGTACTCAAATTTACTTCTGCATTCACTTTCCTTGTACCAAAAATAATTATATTTGAAGTATTCAACATCATTCATCAGAGGAGAGAAATGATTTTTATTTCTAGGAGGAGAGTTTTGAGATCTAAAATGTTGATACTTATAGTATCTAAAATTTTCATCTCTTTCAAATTTTACTCTTCTCAATAAATAGCCTTATGTCTAAAGATGCGACATTTATAACAATGACCACAAAATAGATTAGACTACCTAATGTTGGAAGGTTCATGAGTTCGTTCATGAAGGTACCTCTATTGTCTTGTTGATTGATTCATTCTCCATTGGTATGGCTCTTTTGAGAAGTTGGAATTATTGTTCTGGTGATGGGCTCCTCTCTTTATTGCTACCTTTTTATCCTCTTTGCTTCTTCCTTGAAGCATCTTTGCATATATGTGAGGTTCCTCATATCCTGTGCATCTAAAGTTCATATTTCTCATAGAAGATTCTTGTGGCCTCGAATATCCCATACATGTTTTGTCTTCTAAAGACCTTTAGCTATTCAGAATATGATTTAGCTTTCTTCTCCCTTCTTCAAACTTCTAATTCACACATTTCTTGGTCTCCAATGTCTCAATATTTTTTCTCAAAGAGACAACTTCTCCCTCGATGATCTAATAGTTTTTTTCCCATTCATCGAGTAAATCGTTAACAAATTTTTCCGTTTGTTTAGCTTCTTTTATTTTGGCTTTTAGGGACAAGATTTCATTTTTGCATGTATCTGAGATCATCTCCTTCTTTACGTTTAATAAATCCTCCTTTAGATGCTTCTTCTCTTCTTCTAGCTTCTCACATGTTTTTTGTTTTTATTTTAGTCGAAGGGCTAAGTTGTATTTACTTTTAATGGTTTCTTCAAATTTTATTTTTTTTTATAAACAAATTCCTCATTATCTAAGTTATACATACCTTCTTCAGCACGATATAGTTTTTCCTTTAGCTTCCTATTCTTTCTTTTGAACTTCTTTAACTCATCAAGAGCACTGTTGAGCTCTCCTTCAAAGTCCACTAGTCCTACTTCATGTTATTCTTCTTTAGAGTTGGTAATGTCTTATTACTTGGATTCTACTCCAGATGCCATCATTAAACGTTCATTTGACTCATTCTCTGATGATTTCTCATTATCTAATTGAAGAGTTGAGCTATCCTTTTTGGAGTAGAGCTAGTTCTTCTTTGAGAGCCTTTTATTTTGATTCTTTTTGAGATTTTCCTTTGAACTTCTGATCATTTACCTCTTTTATCCATTATTTTTAAGGGAAATTGTAAGAAGATTCTCCAACTCTTTTACATTCAAAGAATTTGGAGGGGAGCTTACCTTTATACCTTCCTTAGCCATGCTTTGGTTTCCTAGCAAAGTGGCCCAACCCTTAATCAGATTTGTAATTGAAGTGTCCCTGATGATTTTTGTATTCCTTAGCCTTCTCAGACACCTTAAAAGTTGCTTCATTTGGGTAAAACTTCTCTTTTCATACTCTCATCTCATAGGCTATGAGATTACCAAGTAGTGGGTCAAATGTTAGACTCTTTACATCAAACATGTCTTCGATGGAAAATATTTTGGCATAATCTCATAGGAAGAGATGTTAAGACTTTATGAACAGTTATATCTCCCTTGATGGCTTCACCAAGTCCTATAATAAGTTTGGTCACTTCATAAACCCTAACAAATTATCCTGATATACTTTATTCTTCACTCATTTTTAAGCTTTTCAAACCTCATTACGAAGGTCTAAAGTTTGACTTGCTTAACTCTATCATATCCTTCATGGCATTGATTAAGCTTAACCCACACTCTCTTGGTAGACCTACAGTGCATAACATGCACAAGCTCAGATTGACTAAGGCCAAATTGAATGGGTTTCTCTTTTTTAGATGATAAATTTAGCTTTAGCATTATTTCCATACACCTTATTACTACCCCCATCTATGAGGAGGATATTAGGAACATCATAATCCATTAACATAGAGCTCCAAACATATACCTCTAAAGATATTTAGATAGGATTCCATCCTAACATTCTAAAAATAATAGTTTGTCCCATCAAAGACTAGTACCTTACTTGAGTAAGCATCTTGACTCTTTCCTAGAAAAAATTCCCTAAAATTCTACCTTCCAATGGTTTAACTATTCCTTAAGGAACTTAGCTCTGACACTTATTGTTGGAATAAGGAATTATTGCCCGTGGGGATGGGGGTGAATCGCTAATTGTGAGGTTGTTAAAATTTTATGCTCAATTATTATATTTCCTTTGATCTCTACTAGTTATTTTTATGAGCATCTAGACTACACTTTAAACATGCAGTAAAGAAAACCATGCACATGAGCACACAATTTATCAATTGAGAAACACACACATATTGATGCACATATTTTTACATGCAAACCCAAAAGGAAAAAACCACCAATCTATGTTTTATTATTATGTAAATTAAGCACACACTTAATTACATCAAGTTGTTTGTGAGCACCCATTCATTGGAGGACACAACCCCCTTTGGATAGAAAGACACCACTTTCCAAGAAGCAAGAGCATCTTATGAATGCAAGCCATAACCTGCTTTAGCCACTATTATTCTTTTATTACCATTTTCAAACTAGTAATAGAGGCCAATACATAAATTCAGTAATATAAATATGATCTAAAATAATACGAGCTCCTTTTATTCAACTTCTCAATTCTCCTTTGAACTGTGTTGTCTACTTCTCAACTAGCTTTGGTCTCGGCCTTTTGATATATTGTCTCTCACTGAACATGTTAGGGTCCAACCCTAACCCCTTTATTTATGTAATAAACCCAATAGGGTCAAGTCATAGTAAGATTTAGTTAAAGAGTGAATAAAGCCCACATTAATAATTGTAAGTGGTTCACCCATATTTAAGAGAGGGACCATAGTTAGTTGTTTTTTTTCTCATTTTATTCTGTGTTATGGGTTGTATTTCTTGACATATTTTGTATTCTAGAATTTCGCGCAAGTCAAAAACATACAAGTGCTATCAAAGAACTTTCTAGGGCCGGTTGTTCCTCCAAAGTTTTCATAATTTTTTTTAGGCTAGAGACATGTCTTGACGTCTTTAAACCATGAGATTTGTCTTTTAGCACATAAACCTAAGGATTTGGGGAGGCATGCACGTAGGAAATACAAGAGGTGGTCACACTTTTTGGACTCCCTTGTAACCTCTGTGGGTACCCCTTCGAGTAGTAGCACATTAGATAGAACCACACATAGATTGCACTTCCACAGACCCTTTGGGTATATCAGAAGCCACTAGGATCCCATAAAACCTCACCTTAGATAATATTTCGATCCTCTTGCTACTTCATTACACTAGGAACAACACTCTGGGAGATTACTCATGCGTATGATAGGTTAGTCAGGTAGTACCACTAAGGGTACAATCGATCCTCCTTAGTTAGCGCCCAGAAAGATCAGACCCAGTACTATTGTTGGACCCTTATGTATATTGTGGTCTGTAGCACCTAACACTCCTTTGTGACTATAGTTCCCTTTACTTTCTCAAGATCACCCATTATCTTATATTCTAGATCAGATCCACTAGTTGGGGTTCTACCACCGCAGTACAATTTAGATTGAGGTTCTGTCACCACTGAACCAACCAGATCAAAAAGTTGGGGTTCTACTATCACAGTACAATTAAGATCTAGAAGTTGGCGTTCTATCATTTCCACACCAATCAGATCCACCAGTTGAGGTTTTTTTGCTGCAGTACAACTCACATTCAACAGTTGGGGTTTCGTAGGCAAATCTGACTCTCTGTGTAGTGAGGCTTGTTGTTGCCATAGTATGGGCCCAATTTTCATACAAAATTCGACAAAATCAAGTTTTCCAGAATTCAGCTATTGCAGTATTGAGTTGCGAGGAATAAAACTTTGTTTGAAGTAAAAATAAATAAATAAATTTTGATTCCTCCCCATGACACTTACAAGAGATTTATCCCATACGATTTAGAATGAAGAGCTAATCATAGTGGTACCATTCACTGGTTAGCCTCAATTTTCTGGTGGTCGCAAAAAAAATTGGAGTGACATCAAGTGATAGAGATCTGTGTATGGTAGAAACAATAGCTCAATTCATGGGAAATGAGAAGAATAAGTGCCTTGAAAAAAGGTTCAATTCATTCAAGGAACAATTGGACACCATTTTAAAATTGCTTAAAAAATTCACCAAGAGCATGATTTGGTATCATCACGAGGCACATAGTATCAATGAACACCTTGAATGAGAATCTAGCCATCATATTCACTTCCATGAAAATCACCAACATTCCCACCCTTAACCACCCAACCTGGACATGTATAAATTTGATGACTCTAATGTGATAGTATGGGTAGCACAAATGCAACAGTATTTCACCCTGAGTGATATACACGATGATCAAACTAAACTACATATGGGAGCCCTTTACTTGGACCAAGAGAGATGGAAATGGTAGTAGTGGAATCTAAAATTTTATCCCATAAACATAACTTGACATGTGTTCTAACAAGCCCTTTGTGACAGCTTTGACAGAATATCTAATTTTTTGGGTTGTTTCACCAAGCTTCGATAGACGGGCATATTAAAAGACTACATTGGAGCCTGTGAAACATTGGCCTTCAAAACAGAAGGTTGAAGACATGAATTCTACTTGAAATGTTTCATCAGTGGTCTCAAAGAAGCCATCCAAGCACATGTCTAGATGGACCACCCACCTACATGGATTGACACCTGCAAAAAGGTTGTTAAGGTAGAACTTGCCTTAGCTGCATTGTATACTCGTCCAAATTTCATAGCCAAGGAGCATTCCACCCAGAATAAAGGCCCCACCCAAACACTTAAGGTTCAAAAGGTTTCTCCAATAGAAATGCATGAACAAAGAAAATAATGATTGTACTACTACTGTTATTACAAATATTCCCCCGGGCATAAATGCAAGGAAGATAAATTATTTCAAATTGACGTCACTGATCACAGCTCATCTGAGGAAGCCCCACCCCTTGGGGTGGTAGAGGATGAAGTTTAGGAAACCTAACAGGAAAATTATCTCATATCTATGCTAGATGAACCAGTTATCTCACTACATGCATTGGTGGGAAGTCCTATGCCCCAAACTCTCAAAATCAGAGGCGTTCTTAAACATCACCCCATAGTGGTATTGATTAATAGTTGTGGCACTCATAACTTTATCCATAAGTGAGTCATCGATGTTATTCATTGTTTTGTAAGGGAAGTCTATAATTTCCAAGTCCTTATTGTTGATGGGGGGACAATGAAATGTGAAGGCCACTACGAAAATATTAAAGTTCACATCGGAGACTACCACCTAAAGACCCATATGTTTGTCATTAACATGGTTGGTTGTGACATTGTCTTGGGTGTTGAATGCCTTCACACACTAGGCCGAATCACAATGGATTTTCAGGAGTTATATATGAGCTTTAAGGAGAATGACCACATTCATACACTATGTGGACTCTAGGCAGGTTCTCCTCCTATCATCATCTCACATTGAATGGAAAAGTTGTTGAAAAGGGGTCAAAATGGAGTGATCACCCTATTTAATGTCATCCACGCCATATAATCCACTACTATTCATATTCATCATGAGATGCAACAAGTATTAGACTGCCACCAATACATATTTGACAAAACTAAAGAGATTACACCCTCTAGAGGTGAAAATGATCATAGAATCCCTTTGGTCTTGAGTTCCCAACCACCTAATGTGCACCCATATTGATATCCTTTCACCCAAAATAATGAATTTGAAAAAATCATCAAGGAAATCCTTGAAGCATGTGTTATTCATCTTATCATAAGTCCTTATTCATCACCAATGGTCATGGTACTAAAGAAAGATGGAGAGTGGTGCATGTGTCCAGATTTTTGGGCCCTCAACAAGCTCACTGTCAAAGACAAATTCCCTATTCCAATTGTTGATGATATACTTGATGAACTTCATGATGCTCAATTATTTACCAATCTATATATTCGCTCTACTTATCCCCCAAAAAAACATGAAAGAAGTAGACATTCCCAAGACTACTTTCCCAACTCATGAAGGACATTATGAATTCTTGGTCATGCCATTTTGTCTCTATAATGATCCACCTACTTCTCAAAGCCTCATGAATCACTTGTTGAAACCATATCTCTGAAAAATTTTCCTTGTTTTATTTGATAACATTCTCATCTACAACCTAACCTGGGAAAAACATCTTCAACATGTAGACCTAATCTTGAAATTTCGTCGGAATCACACATTATTTGTTAAATTGTCCAAGTTCTCTTTTTTTGTGGAATAAGTTGAGAATTTGAGACACATTGTGGGTCGTGAAGGTACCAGGGTTGATCCTAAAAGACACAGGTGATGAGCCCCATAAATGGGTAATTATATGGGCTTATTTGGCCTCCTAACTTAGCTTAATCCACCATTCTCATTAGTGCATTTCATGTTTTTATTATATTTATTCTAATAGAGTGATTTGGGTTAGTCATTATGCCATGAAGTCTAATGTGTGCTTTACGCAGATTTTTGGTCAATTTTGAGACAAAGTCAAAGGTTTAATGAGCATTTGGCAGCCAATATTCGAGGAAGACAAGGGAGAGGATTTAGAGAAGGGTGTCCCCCTCATCGATAACTCCCTACTTCGAATCCTCTTTCGGAAAGCTCGGAGCACAAGCAGCAACATCAATGCATCAAAGAGGCAGCCGAGCAAGTGAAGGTTAACTATTGTCTATCTCAAGTCCTAGGAGCCAAGCCTCCCTAATTTTAGGAGAGTTGTTGGGAGCTCTAGTTGTATAAATAGAGAGGCCTAGGGGCTTAGTAGGTTGTTGTATGTTAGTCAAATTTTCACACTTTTGTTGCAGCTTTTGCTCAACTCATTTCGAGCTTACTTTTGTGGACAATTTCATGTAATGTGACTATTATTTTGATAATGAAGATGAAATCCTTTCTGAGCCAACACTGAGTTACCTCAGAGGGCTGAAGCTCTTGGGTTATTTCCCAACCCAAGCTACCCAACACCTCTTGTTGTGTATTTATACATTTCGTTCTAGTTTATGAATTAGTTTCTATTAGATAGGTTTCTTCCATGGTTAGAATAGGTTGTTTTTGGTGATTTACATAGTTGTTTCCATTTCAGTTTGCTGAAGTAGGTTATGTAGTGATAGGAAAAAGATAAAAAAAGGCCATAAATAGATCCTTGACCTCCTTTCCTCCCTCTGGGACCATGACCTAAGGTCAAGACCCCCTTGCTGCCACAAAAGCACATATTTGCCTTCTGTATGCAATTTCTAGTGTTGTAGTTTGATTTAGAGGTTAATGCTTTGCTTTAGATCTATTTTGTCATGATCATTTATGTTTCTGCAATAAAAATCCATTCAATCTTTCCTTTCCATCTAGCATTATTCAACATTTTATTTTTCTAAATCAAAATTTAGGTTAACATGAGATACAGTTATGTTTTTTTGGTGCAGCTAGTTTCTTTGCTTGCTCAGTTTTAGTGTTTCATTTGTATATCTCTCATAATAAATCAGTAAATCAACCCCCACCATCTCTCTTTGCTACATTTTCCATAGGTCATTCACAACCCCTCGTAAATTTGCCCTAATTTTCTGCACTGTTCTCATAAACTTCCCTCCCTTTCCTTGAACAAATCCCACCACCTCTCTCTTTCCTAATCCTCCTTGATGAACTTCGGACACTTTAACACATCGTTCTAGCCCTCATCTACCCTTTCCAACCATTTTTCACCTTCAAAACCTCTAAAATAGCCATCGGCATCCTCCTGTAGATCCTCCTGTAGACCTCATGTAGATCCCCTGCAGCCTCCTGTAGAAATTCCTGTAGGTGACTTTTTGAAGTCCTATTGCAGGGAAAGCCTCCAAAAGGTTAACAAAGGCCTCCTAGAACCCATCTACACCTTCCTATACCTCTGAAAACTCCAAATTCGCCCTCCATCACCACGTAATCACTGCCACATCCACAAACAAATAAATTACATACATGACAATTCCACATAAAATACATAAAAACCCAAAAAAAATGTTTTTTTCTCATTTCATTCTAGGAATGGATTGAATAGATGTTGTTTACTCCCATGTAGTTAATGGCATTAATTTTAAGGTTTTTCACCTCTCTTTCTGCAAAAGTAGGGTTAGCTGGTTAATTAGGGTTTGCTAGGGTTACCTCAAATTCCTGTCTTCTTTCACTTTCTAGAAGTAGAGTAGCCTCTGTAGGTTAAGCTTTCATTTTTTTCATCACATATAAAGCTTCTTTTGGAATGCATAGAAGTTGGCTTGAGCTCCTAGTGATCTTGCACCAGCTAACCAAGTGACAGCCTACAATAAGAACTAGCACTTGTGCATACATCACTGTCACCTCCAAGTTTGTTACAAACTATTGGGTTGATAAAAAGTAAAGTAGGAAGCTGAGGAGTTGCAACATTATTGCTGCAATACTGATGCTCACCACTTTTCTTCTATTTTCTACTGTAACATTTTGCTAAGTAGTTCATTTTAGCAAAAGTAGAGTAGTTGTTTCTTTCAATTTCTGCATTTCCTTGCTTTCATTTCAATTCTGCAATTTCCATTCTAGTAAAAATAGATTAGTCCTTTCAATTCTGCAATTTCCACTTCACCAAAAGTAGATTAGCCTTTTAAATTATGCAATTTCGATTTCAGGAAAGGTAGATTAGCCTGCTTTCATTTCAATTTTGTAAATTCCTTTCAGCAAGTTCATTTTAGTAGTTGCAATTTGTTTGTTCAATCAATTTCAATTTTGCTAATACAAGCAGAAAAAACAAAAATCACCCAAAAAGAGATTTCCTTTCATGCCTTGTAGGAATAGAGATAATTCACGGAAATTCTTATCCAACACCCCCACCTCATCATAAAGCCCCCCTTCTCTCTTCTTCGGTGGCAGTGATCTAGAAGAACCTTTGGGAACAACCAAAGATATTTGAAGAACCTATAGGAGAAGAAGAGGAAGAAAACATCCATCTGGAGACAATGGATGAGAACAGAAATGTTAGGGGGAGTGGAGAAAGAGTAGAGGGTACCTTTCCCATCTGAGAGACCAATGGGGACACTAAAATGAAGAACATAAGCCCTTCCACCCTACCACACTTCCATGGATTGGCTACCAAAGATACCAACACCTTCCTATTTGAGTTTATCATTATTTGTCAAACCTATGACTATGCAAAAGATGAGCAGAAGTTGAAGTTCTTTGCTTCTGTCCTCAAGGATCCAACATTGTGTTGGTTCATGGGGTTACCTGGCAACAACATCACAAATTGGGCTCAAATGCAGCAAGCCTTTAATAAAAAAAATCGAGACTACTGTAGGTCAAAATATACCAAGGAAGAAATCTTCCGAATGACCATGGGAAGTAATGAATCCTTGGAAGATTATGAAGAAAGGTTCCAGCTTATTCATAAAAGGGCTAGGTGCATAGTTGACCCTGAATCTGTGAAGTTGGTCTTGCTCAAAGGGATTCCATAAGACCTTCTAGACACCCTCCATTTACTATTTGGGGGAGACATCTACCAACTACCTTATGAAGACATAAAGACTGTTGTTAGAAACCATCCTAGGGCAGCCAGAACGAGAGGTAGGGGGAGTAAACCCACAACCAGTACCTCCTCATCTAGTTCATCCTTTAAAGGGGAACTTGGAAACATGATGGAAGACTTCAAGAGTGAGATGTTGCAGACTCTTTACATGCAAATGGATACCTTGCATATCAAAAGGAAAGAAGAGGAAGCAGAGAGTGCTTTCAACATTTTTTGTCCTAAGTGCACTAGAAGGAATCCTAGGAATGAATGTCCATTGAACTCTATAAAGGTTTGTTCAGTCTGTGAAGAATATCATTCCACAAATAAGTGCCCTTCCTTGCCCGGACTTAAAGTTGTATACCAAGGGGAAAAAGGAGCCCCTAAACCACTCTATTTCATGAACCAAAGAAGACTGCATGGACCTACACCATACTAGCAGGGAATGCAAGGGACACCTCAGGCATACTACAACCCCAATCAAGCCACTTCCATACCTTCTTGGGGTCCCCCTATTCATCCTTCTTGGTCCACACCTCCTCCTTGGTCATATCCATCTCAATATGATGCCCAACCAACCGCTCATTCATTCCACTCCTATGCTGAGCCACAACCTCAATGGAATGCATCTCATCAGGGGCAAAGGCCACAATACAACACTCCTCCCACTCTTTTTCCTCCACCACCTACTCAACTGCAACCATTGCCTCCTATTCCACAAAGGCAACCCAAAATTCCTACCCAACTGAACCCGAACCCAAACAACAGACAAGTTCAATAAGTATATAGTGGGGAACCATCATGCCCAACCTATGTTGTGGAGGTTCTAGAGATTAACCTATGATTTTGGAAGGTTCTCCCAGATAGCCAGCCTCCCCCTCAGGAGGTTGAGGAAGATAAAGAGGAAATTGAACCAAAAGCAAATCCACCCTTTCCTGAGAGACTATCTGGGATAACATAGCCTACCCCAAAAGAAACTAAAATTCTAGGAGAATTGAAACAATTATGTGTAAAGATACCACTTCTCCAAGCCATAAAGGATGTGCCCATATACAATAAGACGATCAAAAGGAAGTGCTTTAGGCATCCACGCAGTCGCAAGAGAGATGCCCCAACCATCAATATCATATGACAACTTTCTAACCTAATGTTGGGTGTTATAGAAGATTTTGGGCACTACAACCCCAATCACAAATGTCCATAAATTGAGGGCTCCTAAGTCCCTAAAAGTGTTGCTTCACTACCTAAAGGAACAAGGTTAGCTGATTACATCATCTCCTAGAAGTTCTCCACATAAAACTGCTCAGAACTAGTCAAAACTAGACCATACAGAATGCCCAGTGTAGAGGGTGCGATGCATACTAGATGGCCCCTCTGTGGGGTGCGATGGGCGAGAATGGACAAATGGCAGAGACAGTTTGTGAGCTGGAGGATCATATAATCTTCCAGAAACTTCCCCTCTCACACATGCCTCTCTGATTTCGCCTAAGGATGAGTAAGAGATCATCAATCTCCATGTGGAATCAAGAACTATCAGAAAGAGGACACTAATCAAAATCCCAGAAGCTGACTCACCCCCCTAAAATCATCTATATATAGATCCCTCATCACAGAGATCCAGAGGCTGGAATCGTGTATCTTGTAGAGAAGTGTTGTTTGTTTTCTGGTGTAACATCATAGTGTTGGGTGATCTAACCTTTACTTGAGATGAAGAAGGGATTTCTTGTTGGAGGATGATGCTGGGTCAAAACAATTGGTTGTAATCCTCTTTCTATTCTTGATATTAATAAAGTGATTCAAGTTTTCCTCTACGTTCTTCTATGTTTGATTATATATGCATTTGTGTGGTCAATATATATCTGGTCTTGTGTTGTTTATGACTATAGATCTCTGTTCTTCGATAGTGTTATGCTGCTTTGATTCCATAGGTGCTCTCTGAAGCTGTATAGACAAAGAAGTAGTGGCAAAGATCTATTTAGAAGGAGAGGAACCAGTCATGGAACCAAGTGCAAGACAAAGGTTGGTGTCCTTTGTTCCCCTCTTGTCTATTTTTCATAAAGGAAAGTGAAAGTAGTTTTAACTTGTTTGTTTCTAAGATAGCTACCAGTCTTAGTGGGAATAACAGCTCTAAGTGGACACTATTCCCAGTAACATTGGGGCAGGTAATCTGTCTGAAATATCTAGACCCTAGAAGCCCAGTAGTTGATGTCCACATGAATGGCACCATGATCCCACATACCTTGATTGATCTGGGAGCTGCCATTAATGTGATGACAAAGGACACCATGCTCAAGCTCAAACTCCAGGGCTCCTTGAGAAAGACCATGACAGTACTACAAGTAGTAGACCGCTCCACCATGACCCTTGAAGGGATTGTGGAGGATGTAATGGTCTCCATTGATTCTTAGGAGTACCCTGCTGATTTCTTGGTTCTCCAACCAAAAGTAAAGATCATTGGGTATCCTCTCTTCCTGGAGAGACCCTAGTTGGCTACTGCAGATGCCTACATCAACTGTCGAGCTGGGAACATGACAATCAAGAATAGGCATATGTCCAAGCAGCTAATCCTATACCCTCTTGCCCAACCCCTGCTAGAACATGATCTACCTCTTTGGTTGGAGGAGGAGGATGAGGATGAAGTCTATTCTGCACCACTGTGTGAAGTAGAAACTGTCATGGGGGGGGGGGGGGGGGGGTAACCACAAAATGTGGATGATATCATTGGAAAATTAATTTAGAATCCACCCCTGAGTATGTTGCCATTATAAGATCTAGTGAAATAAACCCAAGACAACCCCATAGTTGTTCTCTTTGTGGCCAACCCAACCTCTCTTTGTGTTAAGAATATAGAGTTCGGCCTAGAAATAACCTTGAAAATCAACTCATCCCTATCCATCTCCCAGGAGAAGGAACTATGTAGCTTATTGAGAAAACATTTATATGCCTTCGCCTGGAGCTATAAGGAGATGAAAAGAGTGCACCCCTCAGTTTGTACTCATCACTTTTACATTAATGAATATTGCAAACTAGTCCAGCAGTCTCAAAGGAGGATGAATCCAGCCCTTAAAGACATTGTCAAGGAAGAATGCAAAAGTTACTGGATGCGGGATTCATCTACCCCATCTCTAACAGTGAATGGGTCTCTTCTTTGGTGCTAGTGCCAAAGAAAAATGGTAAGTGGAGGATCTATGTTGATTATCGAGAACTGAACAAGGCCACAAGAAAGAACCATTTTCCTTTTCCTTTCATAGATCAAGTGTTAGATGGTCTAGCGGGGAAAAAGATTTTCTCCTTCCTAGATGGGTTTAGTGTTTACAATCAGATTCAAATAAACCCGAAAGACCACGATAAGGCCACCTTCGCTTTTCCTTGGGGTACCTTTGCATATCGGGCCCTTCCTTTCGGTTTTTGTAATGCTTCCGCCACTTTCTACAGAGCAGTATTGAGTATATTGTCTGAACTGGTTCATGATGCAGTGGAAATATATATGCATGATTTTACTCATGGTTTTAACTTTCAAGAATTTTTATCTAACCTGGGAAAAGTTTTGGACAAGTGTATTGAAATGAAGCTATCCCTCAATCCGGAAAAATGTGAATTCTTGATGACTGAAGGGACTGTGCTAAGTCATGCAATATGTCAACAAGGATTGCAGGTGGACCCCAACAAAATTGTCATCATCCAAAGGGTCCCACCGCCTGAAAAGATGAGAGATGTCTGAAGTTTCCTAGGCTTAGCGGGATATGATAGAAGATTCATTAAAGATTTCAATAAGTTAGCCACTCTGTCATTTGGTATTTTGGGAAAATATGTCGAGTTCATATGGATTGAAACCTGTCAAGAAGCCCTAGATAACTTGAAAAGCAAACTTGTGACTACCCCAATTTTGAGAGGCCCAAACTAGGCCCAACCTTTCCACATTCACACAGATGCCTTGAACAAATCAAGAGGAGTAGCCTTGGGGCATATTGATGAAAAGATACCTTATGCCATATACTTTAAGTAAAAAATTTGTCCAAGGCATATTTAAACTACAGGGTCACCAAGAAGGAACTCCTAGTTGTAGTGCATTCCTTAAATAAGTTCAGACATTACATCATAGGCTATCAAACCTTTGTACACACCGATCATGTTGCAATTAGGTATTTAATGAATAAACTAGATGTAAATGCTCGCATTATTGGATGGTTGTTTTTACTACAGTAGTTTGATTTAACCATTTTTGATAAGCTTTGTAAAGAAAATGTTGTTGTTGGCGTTTTTTCTAGAATAGATTTGCTCGTAGGTGAGGAAGGAATGGTGGATGATCAAATGCTAGATGAGCACCTATTTTGTATCTCGGTACTCTCTCCATGGTTTGCTAATATAGCAAATTACTTGGTTTCAACACAGATCACCACATACCTATCCTCAAAGGAGAAGAGTAAGATCATGAGGAAAAGTGCCGCTTTCACTTGGATTGGGGGCATTCTCTTCAAACTTGGCCCAGATCAGATCTTGATACAATGTGTCAAGGAGGAGGAAGCTTTTGAGATTCTCCTAACTTGTCATGATGGACCTTGTGCATGCCATTTTGTAGCAAAATGGACTACCTTCAAAATATTGCAAGCAAGTTACTATTGGCCCACTCCTCATCAAGATGTGAAGAGATATACTAGCCAATGCAATTGGTGCCAAGGGATGGGGAAACCTACTCCAAAGGATGAGATGCCCACGCAACCTCAAGTGACTTTTGAACCATTTCAGAAGTGGGGCGTGGACTTTGTGGGTCCTATCAATCCTCCTTCAAAACAAAGGCAATACATCATTGTGTGCATTGATTACCTAAAAAAATGGGTAGAGACAAAAGCAATGAAGGCATCAAAAAAGGAAAAAGTAGCTAATTTTTTAAGAGAGAACATCTTCTATAAGTTCAAGTATCCAAGAGAACTGCTTACAAATCAAGGCAGTCAGTTCACTTCCAATTTGATTGAAGACCTGCTCACACATCATAAAATCAAGCACCGGAATTCCACCCCTTACCATCCACAAGCCAATGGGTATGTGGAAGTCACTAACAGAGATTTGGAAGGAATTCTAACCAAGGTAGTGAGCAGCAGCAAAAAATATTGGGTAGACAGATTGGTTGAGGCCACCTAGGCCTACAACACCACATGGAACACCACCACTAGGTTCACACCCTATGAATTCGTCTATGGGAAGAAGGCTTTGCTGTGAATAGAATTTGAATACAATACACTAAGAATGGCAGCTCAGCTAGACCTAGACCTCACCATGCACAAAGGGAATGGTTACTCCAACTCAATGGATTGGATGAAAAAATATTGCAGGCCCTTCTCCACACAGAGATAGTCTACCTCAAAGGAAGACATGGCACAACAAAAATATCAAGGAGAAGAAATTCCAAGAGGGAGATTGGGCGCTACTATATGACTCAAGGTATAAATATTTCAAAGGAAAGTTGAGGACAATATGGCTGGGACCCTACACTATATAAAAATGCAACGACAATGGCTTAGTTCTGATCAGAACCATTGATGAGGAAGCCATCCCCATGCTTGTCAACAGACATAGGTTGAAAATTTACGAGAAGCCCCTCTCCAAGCAAGAGTTCATTGAAGATATGAATAAGAAAATGTTGGTAGTGGAGCAGGTCTCAGCCTCCACTCCAGCCACCCACTGAGAAAAAAGAAAAAATAATAAGGACTAAAGTGAAAACCTCTATGAGGTGCCTGAGTCCCATCAATGGGTTGAAAACTTCTTTTGAGGTGGCCTAGTGATGAAATAAATGAAAAAAGAGAGAAAATAAGATCCTATGGAGAAAACCTCCCTTGGAGGCACCCACGACATGTAAGTAGGGTGAAAACATCTAGGAGGTGCCTTAGTTGTCTTAAGAAAAAAAAGAATAGAGAAAAAGGGAAGAGAAAGTTGACTTTTAAAATACATTACAGGTTACAGGTGGACCACAAGAAGCAAGAGGAAATGCCACAAAGCCTATTACTCATCATCTATCCTCTTCTCCATCATCTTTTGCTTATTTTTCCACCTCTCTATGTTTTTTATGAAGATTGTGCATCCTACAGGAGGTCATGTGTGTTCTACAGGAGGCTCCTATAGAAATAACAAAGAGCCCAAAATATCTTTGAAAAATAGTTTGAGGAGTTGGGGATTTTCCTGGAGAGCATGTAGGCCATCCTACAACTATCCACCATCCTAACCCTCCATACCACATGCACAACCTCATTTCCATTGATTTCTTTCCTTCCTGTAGCAAAAAACATAGAAACCAGTTTTAAAAGAATATAAGGAAATAAAAAGAACAACACCATCACAACTCACCTGCAGCTTACCAAATACCTCTCCATTGCCATCAGTATCTTTAGTAGCATCCTCACAACTATCAACACAAGAATAAACTAAAAATTTTGAAGGAAGAAGCAGCTACAAGAGCTCCTGTAGGATTTCCCGTAGCATTTGATCCCCTTAAAATCAAGCTCCAATAGCGAAATAGGTGCAGCCACAGGAATACATAGGATTTCCAAAGCAAGATTCAGCTAAAGGGTACCTATACAGAACAAACAAGCCACATATCAAGGAGATAAAAGCATAATAGTAGAAAAGGTACAAGTAGGCAGCTACTGAAATCTGAGTATGCAGTAGCAATAGAACCAAACAGCACCATAGCACGAACATTCGACTTGCAGTCAAGTGTCTAACCCTCTCCTCTATTGCATCTGTATAATTCAAAAATTGCATGAACGAATGAGATGGTTAGGGTTAAACCAGAAAGGTGGCTAGTTAACTAGCCACCCACATCTAGTCCAACTACACTCACCCAGAGATCTCACCACACGTGCGCCTAGTCAACTCATAGAAAATCCAAATGATAGGTAATGGTGGGTGTATAAACTTCGATGCAAATGATGGGAAATGATTGCGGGTAGAAGTCATGAAGAGTCATGATGACATGGAAGTGGGGACCAACAGTCCAAATAATGGTAGCGTACGCTTTTTTCAAACTCACATCATCACCCGAAATATCTCAAAATAGACGTAAGTATGATCCCTCGAACTCCTCCACCACCTTTGCTTCCATTTCATCATCATCCCCGTAGTTGTAACAAGCTCCATACCATCTCCATAGCCTCGAAACCATCATTCTCTGTGGTTTTCAGTCCTCCTCGTCCTATTGGCATTCTACAGGAACACTATCAGGTTTCACAGGAGTAGTAACAGGTTCTACAGGAGAACCTACAACCATTTCTACAGGAGGGGAAGTAAGTAGTTTTACAGGAGAAAACATGGGATTTTCACTCAAATTCGAACTTGAAGAGTTAGGCTCTATACAGGCCAACTTTGGATATTCATATTTGCAAGGAGTGATGCAATTTTAAGGAATAATTAAGCTTGAAAAAGAAGAGGAATTTCATTTAAAAAAAATTCTGCCTATTTCTTGAAAAAACACAGTTTTTCACTATTTTCCCCTTTTTGCAAAAATTCTTGTCCCCTTTTCCACCTGAGGTGTTCAAATAGGGTGCAAGGAAAATTATAGGTAGATTCATGACGAAGGAGCCCATAAATTTAGTCAGGCTCCATCAACATCTCGAGGTAGTAGCCATTTTCACCAGAGCCAATTGGATGTCATTTTTCGAAAAATTTAGAGGGTTTGATGAAGAAGTGGATCACGAGTTTTCCCTTTCTTTGGTACCCCACCCAAAGACCCATGCAACTATTACTTTAATAGGTATCACCATGGAAATCACCCTGGACATTATCAGTAGGGTTACTAGTCTTCCACTTGGGATACCCTAGAGCAAAGAAGAAAAGCCACTAGGTCAAGTTGTCTGACAAGAAAACCTTCCTCCAACCAGATGAACATCTTGTAGAAGACAGAAATGTCATCAGAAGAACAAGCATACCTTACCCTTGGGATGAGGTCAATTACCAAATAATCAAGTAGATTTCATGTGAAGGGAGGTATAACATAGCTTCTAGCTACCATTTTAGACTTTTTCATGAGCTGAGATATGGCATGGACACTCCCACACCTCAAAAACTCAGCATTCCCTATTTTCTCCTACAATCCCTTATAGACTCTAGCATTAAGTTGAAGGCAGGAAGTCCAGTTCAATTAGCTCACCATGGACTAATTAAACTATTGGTGGAGGAAGCCCTCCACACCTTCACAATCCCCATAGCCTGCGAAATCTTCAGAAATATGATAGGAGAAGATGATATAAAGGCCCTCACATATGACCTCAGTCCTTTTGAAAGTGAGGGGGGAGAGAAAAAAGTGGAAGATGAGGAGGAAACCAAAAAAGATAAGGAAGAAGCCAAAACAAAGAAGGAAGAAACTAAAATAGAGAAGAAAAAGACTAAAACAAAGAAGAGAAAGACTAAAGCAGAGAAGGAAGAAACTAAACAAGATGAGAAGGAAGCCAAAACAAAGCTAGAGGGAACAAAGCTAGCAGAGGTAGAGAAGACAAAAGAAGAGGAAAAAGGGGAAAATAAGACAAAAGTGTCTCCTGAAACACTAGAGAGGGAGGCAGCAGCTGCCATTTAAACCAAAACAAAAGAGGAAAAGGAAACCATCAATGTATTTCAGGGCTCGAAAATGCACAAGAATAAAAACAGGGAATCCATAGCCATCCTCAAAAGAGCCTATCATCATTGAAGATTCCCCTACTGTCAAAAGGGAAGAATGTGCCTCCAAAACCCCCATCACTTCTGAAAGAGGAAGTCCTAGATCTTCCACTTAGAAGGAAAGAATAAAACTACAGGACTCAAAAATAGTCCTACAAGAGGCACAAACTTCTCTACAAGAGACCCTAACAAAGCTACTGGAGATTGAAAACCTTGAGAAAAGGGAAGAAGAGCAGACCAAGGGGAAGGATGAAATAGGAGAGACATAAGAGCCTAACCACCAGCCTAGTTTGGGCTCTTATTACAACCTTCTTGAAGGGGGAAAAATAATTCGACAAAAATTTGCAATCCCACTTTTCTTTGAGTTGGAGAAAGAAAGAATAAGGAGCCATAGATGGATGCAAATTGCCAAATCTAAGGGAGTAGAGGATATTGGCCACATGGAGAACCAACTTAGAGAGATGGGTAGGGAGTTAAGTGATGTAAGACATATAGAGGCAATCAGGAGATCTCTCTTGGAAACAGAAAATGAGTTTCTAGGGAAACAACTGCATATAAAGGAGACACAATTGGCATGCATGGCTAGCCGGTCTATCGAGGCGTTATAGTGCAGGACACTAGCAAAATCATATGGAGTATAACTCAAACAAAAATGGCTGCAGTTTCAGATCAAGACTTTGGCACAAATAGGCACCATGCCTTTCTGAGATTATAAATAGTTTACAGACCTATGTGACCAAAGTTTAGTAGAAGACAAGGCAAAGATGGCAGAGTTTTATTTTTCATAACTTGGCACTCACTGATATGAACCTATGGGACCCCAATGATAGGCTAGGGGACTTGCAACTGATGGTGATGTCATCATGGATGAATCATGAGGAAAAAGGGCCATAGAAATCAAAAATTTGATGGAAAAAAAGCAAAATAAACCCTTAATGATCTGAGCTGAGCGAACAGACCCCATGGCTCTCATTAGTGTCCACCAGCTGCTTTCAAATAATCCTCAAAGTGCCCCTATGTATATCAATGAGCAAGCCCAAGCCATTTCACATTTTGAGGGCATGGAAAGATTACTCGGGGAAGACTATTTTCATGCTTGTATGAGGAGGTGGAACACTCTGCCACACAGTTTGCAAATTAGGGAGTATCAATCCCCAATAAGGATGAAAGAAGCATTAAGGATAGTTCCATTGTACAAGTGCTATATGCAGAGTTTGAAGGCCAATTGGATTGGCCTCAAATTGAGTCCTCCACTACTGCTAGGCCTATTGGAAAGTGGAAAAGAAGAAGAAGAACAACAACAGTGGGAATAGGTGGACAAAAAGGCATGATTCCATGATAAACAAGAGGATCTCACATCAGAAGGATGCGATATTAGGGAGGCCATCAGGGCCATCAAAGATGAGGAGATGGACTAGTTGCTTAGAGGATGATCAACACATTCAGTAGGGGGTGATGATGAACCCCATAAATGGGTAATTATATGGGCTCATTTGGCCTCCTAACATATCTTAATCCACCATTCTCATTAATTTATTGCATGTTTTTTTATTATATTTATGCTAATAGAGTGAGTTGGGTTAGTCATTATGCCATGAAGTCTAATGTGTGCTTTATGTAGATTTTTGGTCAATTTTGAGACAAAGTCAAAGGTTTAATGAGCATTTGGTAGCCAATATTCACAGAAGACAAGGGAAAGGATTTATAGGATGGTTTCCCCCTCATTGATGACTCCTTACTTCAAATCCTCCTTCAGAAAGCTCATAGCACAAGTAGCCACATCAATGCATCAAAGAGGCAACCAAGCAAGTGAAGGTTAAGTACTGTCTATCTCAAGTTCTGGGAGCCAAGCCTCCCTAATTTTAGGAGATATGTTGGTAGCTCTAGTTGTATAAATAGAGATGCCTAGGGCCTCAGTAGGTTTTTGTATGTTATTCAATTTTTTGCATTTTTTTGCAGCTTTTTCTCAGCTCATTTCGAGCTTACTTTTGTGGACAGTTCCATGTAATGTGACTATTATTTTAATAATGAAGATGAAATATATTTTGAGCCAGAAATGATTTATCTCAGAGGGATAAAGCTCTTAGGTTAGGTCCCAACCCAAGCTACCCAGTACCTCTTGTTTTGTATTTATACATTTTGTTGCAGTTTATGAATTAGTTGTTGTTAGATAGGTTTCTTCCTTGGTTAGAATAGGTTGCTTTTGGTGATTTACATAGTTGTTTCCATTTCAAATTGTTGAAGTAGGTTAAGTAGTGAGAGGAAAATATATAAAAAGGCCATCGACAGAATCTTTACCTCCTTTCCTCCCTCTTGGACCATGAACTAAGGTCAAGACCCTCTTGCTGCCACAAAAGCACAAATTTTCCTTCTCCATGCAATTTCTAGTGTTGTAGTCTAATTTAGAGCTTAATGCTTTGCTTAAGATCTATTTTGTCATGCTCATTTCTATTTTTGCAATAAATCTCCATTCATGCTTTCCTTTCCATCTAGCATTGTTCAGCATTTTATTTTGCTAGATCAAAATTTAGGTCAACATGAGATACAGTTCTGTTTTTTTGGTGCAGCTAGTTTCTTTGCTTGCTCAGTTTCAGTGTTTGATTTGTAGCTCTCTTGTAGTACACCTCTACTCATAATAAGTCAATAAGTCAACCACCACCATATCTTTTTTCTACATGTTCCACAACCTCTCATAAATCTACCCTAATTTTCTGCACTATTCTCATAAACTTCCCCCCCTTTCCTTAAACAAATCCAACCACCTCTTTTTTTCTTAATCCTCCCTGATGAACCTGAGACACCTTAGCACGTCCTACCATTTCCAACTACTTTTCCACCTTCAAAACCACTAAAACAACCCTCGGCATCCTCCTATAGATCCTACTGTAGACCTCCTATAGATCCCCTACAGCCTCCTGTAGAAATTCCTGTAGGTGACTTTCTGAAGTTTGATTGTAGGGAAAGCCTCCAGAAGGTTACCAAAGGCCTTCTAGGACCCATCCACACCTTCATACACCTTTGCAAACTCCAAGGTCGCCGGCCATCACCACCTAATTGCTGCCACATCCATAAACAAATAAATTACGTGCATGACAATTTCACATAAAATACATAAAAACTGAAGAAGATGTTTTTTTCTCATTTCCTTATAGGAAATGCTTGAATAGATTCTGTTTACTCCCCATGTAGGTAATGGCATTAATTTTATGGTTTTTCACCTCTCTTTCTGCAAAAGTAGGGTTAGCTAGTTAATTAGGGTTTGCTAGTGTTACTTTACATTTCAATCTTCTTTCACATTCTACAAGTAGAGTAGCCTCTTCAGTTTAAGCTTTCCATTCATTCATCACATATAAAGCTTCTTCTAGAATGCACAGAAGTTGGCTTGAGCTCCTAGTGATCTTGAACCAGCTGACCAAGTGACAGCCTGTGGTAGTAACTAGTACTTGTGCATAAAACATTATCGCTTCCAAGTTTGTTACAAACTACCGACTTGAGAAAAAGTAAAGTAGGAATGCCATGAGTTGCAACATTATTACTGCAATACTGGTTCTCACCAACAGGCAATGCAATATTGGGTCCAACCAAAAACCTTGAAGATTTTGAGGGGATTCTTCAATCTCACTAGCTACTATCACAAATTTGTCTACAATTATGGTCGCATTTCTAGACCCCTCACTAACCTGCTTAAGAAAAATTCATTCCTCTGAAGTGATGCAACACAGCAGGCGTTTGTTCATCTCAAATAGGCCATGTGTTCCACTCTAGTATTGGCACTACCAGACTTCACCAAATCTTTCATGATTGAATGTGATGCTTCAAGTACTAGTATTGGTGGTGTCTTAATGCAGGAAGGACGACCCTTGGCTTTCACCAGACAACAAGTGAGTGGGAAACATCTGGGTCAATCTACCTATGAGAAAGAAATAATGGCCATGTTACATGCAATAGATACCTGGCGACCATACTTATTGGGGCAATGTTTCCAAATCTACACAAACCATCAAATCCTCAAATATTTTTTGGAGCAATGTCTATCCTCACCAAAGAAAAATAAATGGATAGCCAAAATGTTGGGATATGATTATGAGATAATTTACAAGAAACGGTGTGAGAATGTAGTAGAGGATGCTTATCCACACCAATTTGAGGATCAAATCACCCTGCTATCAATCTCTCTTCTCATAGCTAGTTGGACTGAAGAAGACGGCAATGAATGGTCTTCAGAGCCCTCTCTCTCCCAAATTTTTAATAACTTTAGAGAAGATCATAATTCCTCAGTTGGCTACTCCTGGAAGGATGATATTCTTTGCTACAAGGATCGAGTAGTTATATCGCCGACATCCACCCTCAAAACTCACATTTTGGTAGAGTTGCGCTCATCTCCCTCTATAGCGCATGCATGATTTTAGAATACTTATGCTCACACTCGACATTATTTCTTTTGGATGGGAATGAAAAATGACATTCTTACTTTTGTAGCTAATTGTGATGTGTGTCAATTCCATAAAGGAGAAACAGACAGGTTACCAGGAACCTTACAGCCATTGCCACTCCCTACCTCTGTCTGGACAGATGTTTCCATGGATTTCATTATCAGTCTCCCAAAGTCAGGAAACAAATTCATCAGCATGGTGGTTCTGGATATACTTTCTAAATATTCTTGTTTTTGTGCTCTACCCCACCCATTTACCCCCACTTTCGTGGCTCAAGTTTCGATGGACCAGATCTTCCAACTACTTGGCATGCCAACTTCCATTGTGTCCAATTATCACCCGACTTTCACCAGCAAATTTTGGCAAGAAATTTTCAAGATACAAGACAACGAATTCCAACTAAGTACTTCCTATCATCCCCAAACTAATGGCTAAATTGAAGTAGTCAACAAATGTTTGGAAAGATACCTAAGATGCTTCACTTCAGAAAATCCACATCAATGGGTATAGTGGCTACCTTTAGCTGAATGGTGGTATAATACTAACTATCATGAAGCCACCAATATGACTTCATATGAAAAAGTGTATGGCCAACTACCACCTTCACTTATTTCTTATATCCTTGGATGCTCTAAGGTGCAAGAAATTTATCAACTCCTCTAGAACCATGTTGCCATGTTAGCTCATCTAAAAGATAATCTCCATCAAGCTAAAAATTGAATGAAGCAATAGGCTGACCAACATCATCCATAGTGCACAATTCAAGAAGGGGATCATGTATTCTTATGGCCACAACCATATAAGAAAACATCACTCAAATAAAAGGGCTACCAAAAATTAGCTCCAAAATTTTATGGAATTATCAAGTACTTCAGCCCACTGCAGCAGTAGCCTACAAGTTGTCCTTGCCACCAACTTCAAAAATCCATCCAGTCTTCCATGTATCATGCCTCAAGAAAGTGGTGGGGAACATTTGCAAAATTCAATCCAGTCTACCTGAATTGGATGAAGAAGGTTCACTTTGTCTCCAACCAAAATAGGTCCTCGATAGTCATGAAAGACATCTCCACGGCCACACAATCAAGGAAGTCCTCATTAAGTGGAAAAAAACCTCTCCAAAAGATGCAACCTTGGAACCAACCACTATTCCTCAACAGTTTCCAAACCTTGAGCCCTGAGGACAAGGTGGCTTTAGATGGGGGAGGGCATGTTAAGGTCCAACCTTAACCCCTTTATTTATGTAATAAACCAAATAGGGTCGATTCATAGTCATAGTTAGTTAAAGAGTCAATAAAGCACGTATCAATAATTGTAAGTGGTTGACCCACATTTAAGAAAGGGACCACAGTTAGTTGCAAATGGGGCATAATTAATAAATAAAGTGGTTAACCCATGTTATGAAAAAGACCACTAGTCATTAGGTTGTTGGAGGTCATTTACCTATAAACAGTCATACTTAGAACGGAAAGGTCATCGAGTCTTATTTTGCAATCAAGCTCTACTCTATTGGAGGTTTCCCCCTCAACGAGGCAAGTGAACATTGCTTTATCCCTAAATAATAAAATACTTGTTGTCTTTCTCATTTGATTTTGTGTTGTGGGTTGTATTTCTTCGCATATTTGGTATTCTGGAATTTCTTGTAGGTCAAGAACATAACACAACACTTGGCTTATCCAAACACTTATAACTCTTCACTCTATAACTCACAACAATTCTACATTCCCCACTTTTCTTGAGTGCACTCCACTAATTTTTTCCACCACAATGCTAGCAATGATGTTTTATTTGTAGTCTCTGACTCTAATTGTGTACTCTAGCAGGGCATGGTCTGCAGTTATTCTATGAGGGTTCCTTCACTCTACAACCATATTCAATTCTAAAAATGGGCTTTTTTCACTCAACCATCGAAGTCACATTAAATCATTGATTGGCTATTTGGGTGTTGCCCATACTGAAAATGAGATTTTTTAGTCATCCTACACACTTCAGCGAGGCTCCCCATTCCATTGTAATTTTTGTTCTTAGTCACACCAATTGAGTTAGTGTAGATAATGGACTACTTCATGTTTCCCTATATTGATATTTATTTCTTTCTCAAGTCGTGCACTCCAACGAGGCATTCCATTCTTATAGACTGATCATAGTCATCAACCTCTACCTCAAGCATGGATTTTTTGTTTTGTAATTAGCTCTTCTACCCCCAACCATATTTTCCATTTAATTTTTCATAACATGTAGGACAAATCAAGGATGGCTTGTTTCATCTAAGTCAGGCCCAGTAAATTAGCTCTTCCAGTTGTGGTCCTCATTGCCTTGTCTTAGTTCTTTGCAGTCACCATTTAATACTAGCAATAGTTTTGTTGTTCAATCATAGTTATTGGAGTCACTAATAACAATGTAATACCATGTGAAACTAACTCTTGGGAACACCTTTCAATATTTAGCAGGAGGTCGGATGTTCGTGGGTTAGCCCACTCTTTCTATTATGCATTTATGATTAATTGATCCACAACTTTACTGTAAGCCCGACTCGGGTCATTTTTCTCTATTTGGCCTGTTCTATTCATTTAAAGATGAAAACCAAATACACCGGAAAAAATTCACAAAATAACTCATTGCATCAAACTTTAGGGTTCTGCCACATCATCATCTTATGTCATGCTAACATCATCTAGGCCACACAGTACCTTCTTCATGGTGACACATGTTGCCTGGATTTGGCCCATTAGGCTAACAAAAAATATTGAAACTGCATGCCATCTGTTCTCCGTACTACCACATCATGATAGTATCATCTTCCACATTTCTATAAACACATCACAACGATCCAATCACACTCTACCAATGGGTTTTATATACCGAGTCCCACGTAGGTTGGGGGTTGGGTGTCGAGATATTGTTGTCCTTTCAAATTATATTGTGTGGCCCGACCTCTGACTAGATAGCTAGTTCTTGATAGGTCAAGAGGAAAATATATAAACTTTTTTACCTACCAAATTTTATTGCGCAACGTGTCCTTTGACTAGACCCGAATCACCTAAGTCTTGACCTTAGCTCAAAATATGCCAAAATCCCAAGCGAATGAGCTTTCTATTTGCAAACTTCAACTGATAGTAACTCCTAATCCAAAAGGCCTCTTCTAGACTTCAACATACCGTTGGAAATCTCTTCCATAACACTTCCCAACTATGCCACTTTTAGGAGAAATTAAGTTGATCTTCGGAGACATAATATCCTCCAAAGTCTAGGACTCCCCATCCAACATAGTTATATTTTTATGGATTCTCCATTAAGGTTGATACTATGATGATTCTCTATAGAATATGATAGTAACCATGGGACTATCCTTGACTAGCATGCTCTTCACTGCCAACATTTACTGCTTCTGACCTCAAATCTAGTCTGGTTTACATAAATACGAACATACCAGTTGCCACCAACCATTTAGACAATTCCAACTATCCCAAAATCTCCTCATTTGGCATTGATGGAAACAACCTATGCCCCCCCTCAAGCAAATCATCATTGTTCTTCTCCTTGGAATTACTAGTGTTCTCCCACTTTGTCATCAATGGAAAATGATCTTTTAGAAATTTCCCTCTCAAAATCTACAGTCTACTCTAATCCTTCAAGTTTAGTAGCTACCAATACTCACTATAATTGATTCATTTGGGGGGAGAAGTCACAACTTCTATATGCTTCGTGAGACATGAAAAGCACTCTCTTGCGGGTGGTGTATTAAATATGTCTCCAAGTTGTTCTCTAGTAGCCACATACTCAATTCAAGAATCATTAGCAATAACCTTCCTTCTTAAGAGATAAAACTTGATAGGAATTTGCTTTTCCTTTGAATGCATGACACGATTCTTACATATGTTGATAGAACTAGTGTTGTCACACATCGTTGGAATTGGATTAGTTAACTCTACCTTAATGTCCTTCAAGGTCTACTTCATCTAGAGAATTTGTGAGTAGAAAGTGGTAGCTCCAATATACTATGCTTTAGCATTTGATAGAGAAATGGAGTCTTGTTTCTTACTAACCTAGGACACCAAGCAGTCTCCCAAAAGGAATGTTGCACCACAGATTCTCTTCCTATCATCAATACTTCCTACCCAATCAACATCAATATAGGTCTTTAATCTAAACTCTTTGCTCCAAACATACCACAACACATTGTCTGATGCACCTTCTAGATCTTTGAATATCTTTTGGATAACAATGACATGAATTTCACGTCGGTAGGCTTGAAATCTGGCCACCAAACCTACTGTTTGCATGATATCTGGTCTAAATTCTATGAGATACATCAAGCTTCCTATCATCAATATATAGACAACCCGATTGACCAATAGTGCCTTATCTCATTTTCACAACTTACAACCTGTAACCATGGGGGTCGTAACTAGATTGTAATATTCCAATCCAAATTTCTTCAGAGTTTCTTATAGGTATTTGGATTGGGGGATAAATACCCCATCCTTTGATTGAGAAATTTTTAGTCCTAAGGAAACGGATGGTTGTCCTAGCATGGACATCTTAAACTTTATCTTCATACAAATTTCAAATTGATGTCAAAACCACTTCAGATCTCTTCCAAAGATTATGTCATCCACATACACTACTACAATTAGTACGTGGTCATCTTCAGACTTTATATACAAATTTATATCTACAATTCGCCTCTTAAATCATTGTCATTGAAGCTATCTATCCAGTATTGCATACGAGGCTCTGGAGACCTACTTGAGTCCATATATGTCCTTTTTCAATTTACACAAAAACCCTTCATCTTGGACGAGCATTAACCCTTATGTTTTCTCGATATAAACTTATTTTTCCAAATATCCATTGAGAAAGGTTAAATTCACAACCATCTAATACACCTTTATTTTTTTATGACTAACAAAGGTAACAAACATTCTAATAGCTTCCAGCCTTGCCACAACTGCAAAGGTTTCTTCAAAATCTAATCCCTCTATTTAGTAATATGCTTTGAATATTAAGGGAGCCTTGTTCCTAACCACTTGACCTTACTCATTTAGCTTATTTTTGAAGACCTATTTTATTACTATGATGTTTTTCTCTTTGGGTCTTGGAACAAGCTCCCAATTTTCATTCTTATCGATTTCAGCTAGCTCTTTATTCACTACCTGTATCCAAGACATATCCTCACTTCCCTGAATGAGACTCTTAGGCTCAATCTGAGATAGTAGAGCTAGATCTATGTACCTTGGACTACTAAGGAACCTTCTCCTAGTTTGAACCTAAGGTCTTTGATCACCAATAATTTGAATATCTTGATGGTGTTTCTGTACATATTTTGAGGGAGTTTTGGGACTTTGTGTTGTACTTGTTTCTTCATCTTCATCATTTGCCTTTATTTCCCCTTGATTTGAGAGTCTGGTGGATGAACTTTCTTCTCCATTTGAGTTCACGACTCCTTTGGAAATATTCAATTTTGGGATTATTTCATCTATAATTATATCAATGTAGTGCTCAAATCTATTTGTTCTTTTCTTGTAACATTTGTATCCTTTTCTTCGAGCTAAGTACCCAAGAAATACACCGTCTTCAACATGAGAATTAAATTTTCCATGATTTTTAACATTCTTTTTCATAAAACATTTTCTCCCAAACACCTTGTACTATTTTATCTATGTAGATCTTCCCTTCCACAAATCGTAGGGATTTTTATCACTATTGGGCCTGAGTTGTGTTATGATTGATATACAATGATGCTTTTGTTCCTTCTCCCCAAAAGGTGTGATGTACATCTTCTTCATCCATCATACCTCTAGCCATCTCCTAGATTGTTTTATTCTTTCTCTCAACTTCTCCATTTTGTTGTCAAGTTCTTCTCAATAAATATTGCCTCCTTATGCCATGATCTTCACAGAATTCTTCAAATTCTCTTGAAGTGTAACCTATTGGGTTGTGTTATATTCTTTCCACAACTAGCCGACGTAGTTAACCGGGAGGTTATAAGGGCGGTGGAGCCCCCCCTTGATTGGACCGATTATGTAGTGAGGGGATTCACAGGGGGTTTGAGGTGTGTAGGTAACCCCACTCTATGGGGTCTAGGGCAGTGCCCCAAAAAATTTTGGTTTTGGACCCTATATTAGTGTTGGGTTGTGTTATATTAGTTTTGGGCACTATATTAGCTTGGGCGAACCTACCTATGGTTTTCAGTCCATGGTTTTGGACGCAATGGTTTTTGGTCCATGGTATTGGATGGCTCACCATGTATAAATACGTATCATAACATTGAAAGGCGTATAATGAAAAATCAAGCTGGTAGTCTCGGTTTTGGGATCCAGTGGGAAAATCTCTATGTATATGTGTTTTACGTGTTATGCTCTCACATTGTTTATTTTTCTGTGTTTTAGAATTTGTATGTAGGTAATTTCTATACGGGGTTAAAATCTACATTTGGTATCGGAGTTGTTTTGGCTTCATAAGAACGCCATTATTGCTGAGGGGTTTTGATTAGGCCTGTGGTAGACCATGTTCAATGGGAGATCTGCGAGATCGATTCTGGTGGTGAAAGAAGATGGCGAGCAGTGGAAAGATAGAGATCGAGAAATTTAATGGTCAGAGTTTTGAGTTATGGAAACTCAAGATGGAGGATCTGTTGGTGGATGAATATCAGTGGATCACGATAGATCTGGGTACTAAACCAATGATAGTTTCTGATGAAGAATGGAAGAAGTTGGATCGAAAGGAAAAGAGCACAATACGATTGTGTGTCTCAGATTCAGTATTGTTAAATGTATCAGGGGAAGCTACGGCGAAGGCTTTGTGGAACAAGTTATGGATTTTGTACCAATCTAAGTCTCTAGTGAATAGACTGTTCCTACGGAAAAGTTTGTATAACTTGAGGAGGAATGATAGAGTGTCAGGGACAGAGCATCTGAATGCATTTAATACCATGGTAAGTTAGTTAGCATCTATTGATAATTTCAGATGAAGATAAGTGCATAAGTTTGTTGTGTTCTCTACCAGATTTGTGGGATAGTCTAGTTATTGCAATAGGTAGCAATGAAACTACCTTACAGTTTGATGAAATAGTGTCATGCTTGCTAACAGAGGAGATGAGATGGAAAAATATGGAGAGCCAGAATGGTGATGCCTTGTTTGTACGAGGAAGATCCCAAAACTGAAACAAAAATAAGTCATCGAGTGGGAGATCTACAGCTAGAGGGAGATCTAAATATCTAGGAAAACCTGTAAAGGTGGTGTGCTAGAAATGCAGAAAGGAAGGGCACTAAAAAAGGGTTTGTGAATGTAAAGCTCCTGATAAACGAATGGGATTTGATGATCCTCCTTCTGTAGAGGCAAAAACCACCTCAGATGAAGGCTGGGATGTGTACTTGGCTTCTTCAAGTACACATGCAGATCATGAGGCATGGTTGATTGACTCAGGTGCATCCTTTCACTTCACTCCCCTTAGAGAGTGGTTCTCGAAGTATGATAAATATGATGGTGGTGATTTCTTCTTAGGGGATGATAGGAAGGTTAGAATCATTGGTCACGAAAAAGTAAAGTTGAAGTTGCAAGGTGGAAGGTTTAGAACACTTTCGGGTGTTCTGCATATTCCTACATTAGCCAGAAATCTGTGGATGATGCAGGTGTAAAACCAATTTTTGAGAAAGATACCTACAAGATGGTTCGGGGAGCACTAGTATTGGTGCAGGGAGTTCGGACTGGAACTCTGTACAAGCTATAAGGTAGAATTGTTGTTGATGGGTGCAACAATTCTGTGGTCCCTGAAAGTGGAGCAGAAAATCTAGTGGTCTCTGGAGAGAAGACCATGTTGTGGCATCAAATGCTTGGACATATTGAAGAGAAGGGCCTTCGAATACTTCATGGTAAAGGTATGGTAGAAGGTATGAGTAATATCTCTCTCGATTTTGATTTTTGTAAAAATTGTGTATATGGGAAGTAGAATCAGGTAAGTTTACCCTCTCATGGTAAGAGGGCAAAATAGATATGAGAGCTTGTGCACAATGATGTGTTTGGACCTGTGAAGGTTCCATCACTAGCTACACTTCTCAAGGAATACATGGATATATTTCCGTAAGAAGAAATCTAAATTCTTTGATAGGTTTAAAGAATTTCAGGCTCTGGTGGAAAACCAGATAGAGAAGAAGATAAAGGTGAGAGGACATATAATGATGGAGAGTTTTGCAGTAAGGAATTTGAAGAATTCTCTAAGAAGTGTGGTATAGCACGGCAGAAGACTACTCCATATACACCTCAGTAAAATGGAGTTGCAGAAAGAATGACCAATATGTTGATGGAAAGGGAAGGAAGCATGATCAGTGGTGTCAGGTTAGGACAAGAATGCTAGGCAGAGGCAGCGGAGACAACATGTTACCTGGTCAACGGATCACCTTCATCAGCATTGGAGGATAAAACTCCACAAGAGGTATGGACTGGTATGAAACCCTCTCTTTCACATATGAGGGTATTTGGATGTGATGCATATGTACATGTTCCAAAGGAGAAATGAACCAAGTTGGATAATAAATCTGAAAAGTGCATCTTATTTGGGTATAAGGATCTTTTAAAGGGTTATAAGCTTTGGAACACAGCAACAAGGAAGGTTGTGTACAGCCAAGATGTGGTGTTCAAAGAGGTGAAAGATGTTATTAAACATGAAGTCCAACCAAGGGAACCTGAGAAGATAGAGTTTGAGCTAAAGGAAGAATAATCAGACTCTACAATAGAGGAGGAATTATAAGATAAAGAGCCACAAACTCTGGGTGTGAGAAGATAAGTTCGAGAAAGAAGGTAGCCTGAAAGGTATAGTCCATCTGTTTTTTGTTCAAATTTTTCTTTATCTATTACTGATGATGATTCGAGAACTGTGAAGGAAGCAGTAGATTCACAGGATGGAAAAATTTGGAAAGAGTCCATGGTTGATGAAATGGCATCTTTGCACAAAAATGAGGCCTGGCATCTGGTGGAGTTGTTGGCTGGAACGAAACCCATTGGTAGCAAGTGGGTGTTCAAGAAGAAGACAAATGCAGAAGGAAAGCTGGAGAAATTCAAAGCTCAGTTGGTAGCAAAATGTTATTCTGAGGTGTCGGGAATTGATTTTGGGGATATTTTTTCTCCTGTTGCCAAGGTAACTTCTATTAGATTACTTTTATCTATTGCTACTACTTTTGATTTTGAGGTAGAATAGATGGATGTGAATACAACATTTCTTCACGGGGATCTGAAAGAGGAGATCTACATGAAGCAACCTGAAGGTTTTGCGATGAAGGGTAAGAAAGCACTGGTATGAAAGTTAAATAAGTCTTTGTATGGGTTAAAACAGTCACCAAGAATATGGTATCAGAAATTTGATACATTTATAAGGGGACTTGGCTTCACCAGAAACAAAGCAGATCACTGTGTCTATTTTAAATTAATTGGTGACCATGTTATTTATCTGGTCTTGTATGTGGATGATATGTTTCTGGTTGGAAATGACAAAGAAATTATCTAGGAATTCAAGACCCAATTGTCCTCCAAATTCAACATGAAAGATCTTGGTGCTGCAAACTATATTTTAGGCATGAAAATTAAAAGAGATCAACCAAAGAGGAAGCTCTAGTTAAACTAGAGGAAGTATGTTAAGACAATACTGCAGAGGTTTAATATGCAGGATAGTAAACTGGTGAAGGTTCCTATTCCTGTAGGTGTAAAGTTATCTGTTGAACAGTGTCCCAAGACACAAGAAGAGGAAGAGGATATGTCTCGTGTTCCATATGCAAGTGCATTCGGTAGCCTCATATATGTAATGGTATGTATCAGACTAGACATTACACATGCAGTGGGAGTATTGAGCATGTTTGTGTCAAAACCAAGGAAGGAGCATTGGACAGCAGTGAAGCGGGTTTTCAGGTATTTGCATTGCACTAGTGATTATGGTTTGTGCTACCATGGAAGACTAGGATTGGACAGAGTTTTGGATATCCATGGCTTTGTTGATGCACACTGGGTTGGAAATTTGGATCAGATAAGATCTACAAGTGGGTATGTGTTTAACCTATTTGGAGGTGCAGTCAGTTGGATGCGTAAGAAACAATCTGTAGTGGCACTATCAACTACAAAGGCAAAATACATGGCAGCCACTCATTCAAGCACGGAAGTAGTTTGGTTGTAGGGATTTTGTTCAAGTATGGGGTTAGTACATGGAGCTATAAGGATAGACTATGATAGCCAAAGTGCAATTTTCTTGGCAAAGAACCCTACTTGTCATTCAAATACAAAGCACATTGATGTTTAGTATCAATTTGTGAGGGATATGATAGAAGACAAAAAGGTGTTGCTGGTAAAGGTGGGAAATTTGAAGAATATTGCAGATGCATTGACAAAATCCGTGATCTCTGAGAAGTTCTCCTGGTGTAGAGAAATAATGGTAATTTCAGGGCTAGAAAAATGAGTAAGCTCACCTATGGCCCCCTATGGAAAGAAAACAACAAGTGGGATAATTTTGGGTTGTGTTATATTCTTTCCATGACTAACCCACGTAGTGAACCAGGGGTGTAGAGGGGGGGTGGACTCCCCCCTTCATTGCATTGATTGTGCAGGGGGGGTCACAGAAGTGGTGGTAGCCCCCCTGCCTGGGGGTTTTGAGGGGGGCAGGTAGCCCCCCTCTACGGGTCCAGGGCAACACCCTAGGATATTTGTTTTTGGACCCTATATTAGGTTGAGCGAAGCTACGTATGGTTTTCGGTCCATGGTTTTGGACACAATGGTTTTTGGTCCATGGTATTGGATGCTTTAGCATGTATAAATATGTATTGTAACATTGAAATGAATATAATGAAAGATCAAGATGGTAGTCTCGGTTTTTGGATCCAATGTGAAAATCTCTGTTTATATGTGTTTTATGTGTTGTGCTCTCGCGTTGTTTATTTTTCTGTGATTTAGAATTTGTATGTAGGTAATTTTTGTATGGGTTTAAAACCTACAATTAGGTTGGGCAGACCTACCTATGGTTTTGTGCAAGTTTTTCGCACATGGTTTTGGACTTGATGGTTTTTGGTCCATGGTATTGGATGCTTCGGCAAGTATAAATATGTATTGTAACATTGAAAGGAACATAATGAAAAATCAAGCTGGGTTTCCCGGTTTTTTGATCCAGGGGAAAATCTTTGTGTATATGTGTTGTACGTGTTATGCTCTTGCATTGATTATTTTTTGTTTTAGAATTCGTATGAAGGTAATTTCTGTATGTGTTTAACACCTTCATTTGGTATCGAAGCTATTTTGGCTTCAAGGGGACACCTTTGCTACTGATAGGTTTCACTCAGGCCTATTGTAGACCCCGTTCAGTGGGAGGTCTGTGTGGTCAATTGTGGTGGTTAAAGAAGATGGTGAGTAGTGGAAAGATAGAGATTGAGAAATTTAATGGTCATATTTTTGAATTATGGAAACTCAAGATGGAGGATCTGTTGGTGGATAAATATTAGTGGATCATGGTAGATCCAGATACTAAACCAACAGGAGTGTCCGATGAAGAATGGAAGAAGTTGGATCAAAAGGCAAAGAGCACAATAGGATTCTATGTCTCAGATTCAGCATTGCTGAATGTATCAGGGGAAGCTATGGCAAAGGCTTTGTGGGACAAGTTAGGGACTTTATACCAATCTAAGTCTCTGGTGAATAAACTATTCCTACGAAAAAGGTTGTATAACCTAAGGATGAAAGATGGAGACTTGGTGACAGAGCATTGGAATGCGTTTAATACTGTGTTAAGTCAGATGAAGATAAGTGCATTAGTTTGTTGTGTTGTCTACTAGATTCGTGGGATAGTCTGGTTACTACAATAGGTAGCAATGCAACTACCTTGCAGTTTGACGAAATAGTCTCATCCTTGCTAATGGAGGAAATGAGATGGAAAAATATGGAGAGCCAGAATGGTGATGCCTTGTTTGTACGACGAGGGTTCTAGAACAGAAACAAAAATAAGTCATCATGTGGAAGGCCTAAATCTAGGGGGAGATCTAAATCTCTAGGAAAGCCTTTAAAGGTGGTGTGTTGGAAATGCAGAAAAGAAGGGAGCTGCAAAAGGGACTGTAAATCTAAAGCTCCTGATAAAGGAAAGGGATTTGATGATGTTCTTTCTGAAGAGGCGAAAACCACCACAGATGAAGGTGGGGATGTGTATTTGGCTTCTTCAAGTACACATGTTGATCATTAGCCATGGTTGATTGACTTAAGTGCATCTTTTCACTTCAGCCCCATAGAGAGTGGTTCTGTGAGTATGAGAAATATGATGGTGGTAATGTCTTCTTAGGGGATGATAGGAAGGCTAGAATCGTTGGTCACAAAAAAGTAAAGTTGAAGTTTCAAGGTGGGACGGTTTGAACACTTTCGAGTGTTCTGCATATTCCTACATTAGCCAAAAATATGATTTATGTAAGCAAGTTGGATGATGCAAGTGTGAAAACAGTGTTCGAGAAGGATACCAGCAAGATGGTTCAGGGAGCATTGGTATTGATGCAGGGAGTTAGGATTGGAACTTTGTACAAGCTACAAGCTAGCATTGTTGTTGATGGATGCAATAGCTCTGTGGTTCCTGAATGTGGAGCAGAAAATCTAGTGGTCTTCGGAGAGAGTACCATGCTATGGCATCGAAGGCATGGACATTTTGGAGAGAAGGGACTTTGAATACTTCATGGTAAAGGTATGGTAGAAGGTATGAGTAATAGCTCTCTGGATTTTTATTTTTGTGAAAATTGTGTTTATGGAAAACAAAATCGGGTGATTTTCTCCTCTAGTGGTAAGAGGGTGAAACAGATATTAGAGCTTGTGCACAGTGATGTGTTTGGACCTATGAAGGTTCCATCATTGGGTAAGTTTGTGTACTATGTATCATTTATAGATGACTTCTCAAGAAATACATGGATATATTTCATTAAGAAGAAATCTAAAGTCTTTGACAGGTTTAAAGAATTTAAGGCTCTAGTGGAAGACCAGACAGAGAAGAATAACATTGGAGAGTTTTGTAGTAAGGAATTTGAAGAATTCTGTAAGAAGTATGGTATAGCATGACAAAATACTACTCCATATACACCTCAGAAAAATAGAGTTGCAAAAAGAATGAACAAGACTTTGATGGAAAGGGCAAGAAGCATGCTCAATGGTGCCAGGTTAGGATAGGAATTCTGGGTAGAGGTAGTGGAGACATCATGTTACTTGGTCAATATATCACCTTTATCAGTGTTGGAGGATAAGACTCCACAAGAGGTTTGGACTAGTAAGAAACCCTCTCTTTCACATCTGAAGGTATTTGGATGTGATGCATATGTACATGTTCCAAAGGAGAAATGAACCAAGTTGGATAGTAAATCTAAAAAGTGCATCTTTATTGGGTATAAGAATGGTCTAAAGGGTTATAAGCTTTGTAACCCAGTAACAAGGAAGGTTGTGTACATCTAAGATGTGGTGTTCAGAGAGGTCAAAGATGTTATTAAACATGAAGTCCAACCAAAGGAACCTGAAAAGATAGAGTTTGAGATAAAGGAGGAAGAATCAGACTCTACAACAGAGGAGGAATCAAAATATGAAGAGCCACAAACTCCGGGTGTGTGAAGATCAGTTAGAGAAAGAAGGAAGCCAAAAAGGTATAGTCCATCTATTTTTTGTTTAATTTTGCTTTATCTATTACAGATGATGGTCCCAAAACTATGAAGGAAGCAATAGATTCAGAGGATGGAAAACTCTATAAAGAGGCCATGGTTGATGAAATGGCATCTTTGCATAAAAATGAGGCTTGGGATCTGGTGGAGTTTCAAGATGGAAGGAAACCCATTGGCAACAAATGGGTGTTTAAGAAGAAGACAAATGCAAAAGGAAAGGTGGATAAATACAAAGCTCAGTTGGTAGAAAAGGGTTATTCCTAGGTGCCAAGAATTGATTTTGGTGATATTTTTTCTCCTATTGCTAAGGCAACTTCTATTAGATTATTTTATATGTTGCTTCTCCTTTTTATTTTGAGGTAGAATAGATGGATGTGAAGACAACATTTCTTCATGGTGATCTAGAAGAGGAGATATACATGAAGCAACCTAAAGGCTTTGCGGTGAAGGGTAAGAAACAATTGGTATGCAAGTTAAGAAGTCTATGTATGGATTAAAACAGTCACCGAGGATGTGGTATCAGAAATTTGATACATTTATATGGGGACTTGGCTTCACCAAAAGCAAAGTAGATCACTATGTCTATTTTAAATGAGTTGGGATAGTGCTATTTATCTAGTATTTTATGTGGATGATATGTTGCTGGTTGGAAATGACAAAGAAATTATCTAGGATTTAAAGACCCATTTGTGCTCCAAATTTCACATGAAAGATCTTGGTACTGCAAACTCTATTTTGCATGCAAATTAAAACAGAGCAGACACAGAGGAAGCTCTCTTTAAACCATAAGAAGTATGTCGAGACAATATTGCAGAGGTTTAATATGCAAGATAGTAAACCGGTGAAGGTTCCTATTCTTGTAGGTGTGAATTTATCTGCTAAATAGTGTCCCAAGACACAAGAAGAGAAAGAGGACATGTCCCATGTTCCATATGCAAGTGCAATTAGAAGCCTGATCTATGCGATGGTCTGCATTAGACCAGACATTGCACATATAGTGGGATTATTGAGCAGGTTTATGTCAAAAACAAGGAAGGAGCACCAAACAATAGTGGAGGAGGTTTTCAGGTATTTGCATGGCACTACTGATTATGGTTTGTGCTACCGAGGAAGGCTAGGATTGGACAGAGTGTTGGATATGCACGACTTTGTTGATGCAGAATGGGCTGCAGATCTGTATCTGAAAAGATCTACAACTGGGTATGTGTTTAACTTATTTGGAGGTGCAATAAGTTGGATCAATAAGAAACAAACTATAGTGGCACTATAAACTACAGAAGTAGAATACATGGCAGCCACCCATGCAAGCAAGGAAGCAGTTTAGTTGTAGAGATTGTGTTCAAGAATGGGGTTAGTACAGGGAGCTATAAGGATAGACTGTGATAGCCAAAGTGAAATTTTCTTGGCAAAGAACCCTGCATATCATTCAAAGACCAAGCAAATTAATGTTCAGTATCACATTGTGAGGGATATGATAGAAGAAAAAAAGGTGTTGCTCGTAAAGGTGGACACTTTGAAGAATACTAGAGATGCATTGACAAAATATGTGAGCTCTAAGAAGTTCTCTTGGTGTAGAGAAACAATGGGTGTTGCAGGGCTAGATAAATGACTAAGCTCTCTTTTGGCCCCCTGTGGAAAGAAAACAACAAGTGGGAGAATGTTGGGTTGTGTTATATTATTTCCACGACTAGCCCACATAGTTAATCGGGGGGTTAGAAGGGGGGTGTAGCCCCCATTCGCTACACCGATTGCGTAGTGGGAGGAGTCACAGGGGGTTTGAGGGGTGCAGGTAACCCCACTCTATCGGGTCCGGGTCAGTGCCCCAGAAAATTTTGGTTTTGGACCCTATATTAGGTTGGGCAGACCTACCTATCGTTTTGTGCATGTTTTCCACACATGGTTTTGGACACGATGGTTTTCGGTCCATGGTTTTGGATGCGATAGTTTTCGGTCCATGGTATTGAATGCTTCGACATGTATAAATATATATTGTAACATTGAAAGGAACATAATGAAAAATCAAGTTAGTAGTCCTAGTTTTAGGATCTAGGGGAAAATCTTTGTGTATATGTGTTTTATGTGTAATGGTCTCGAATTGTTTATTTTTTGTGTTTTAGAATTCGTATGCAAGTAACTTATCTACGGGGTTAAAACCTACATAATCACCTCCTCTATCTGATCTTAGGAATTCAACCTTTATATCTTTCTAATTTTCTACCTGAGATTTAAACGTCTTGAAATGTTTAAGTTCCTATGATTTCACTTTTAAGAGAATGATCCATGTCGCTCTTGTAAAATCATCAATCAACAAAATAAAATGCCTCTCTCCTCTTGGGGCCTCTTTTTTTGGCTGGGTCATAGATATATGTGTGGATTAGCTCTAATGGTTTAGATGAAGAGAATCCCTTAGTCTTGAAATGAGTTGTGGTATTCTTACCAAGTTGACAAGACTTTTAGATTAAATTCTCAGACCTTGAGGGTCTTGAAAATCCTCTCTGTTAGCCTCCTACTGCAGCATGTTACTCATATTTCATGATTGACATTTTTTTAGGCCAAATATGTCATACTTTGCATGCTGCAATGCTCCATATTTGCTAAACAGACACCAAAGAAAGAGGCCATGAAAGTGTGCTGGTCTAAGTTCAACTGCTGCATTCCAATTTTGAAGAGTTATTCCCGTTTTGTAAAATTTTCAACTAAAGGGAGGTCCAAATAGCTTAATCTTGGTCTCCCTAGGTTTCAATTTCCTATTTTGGAATATAGAGAATGAATAATCTGTCCTAACAACTTAATATTGGCAAATTCTTAGATAGGTAGAGAATCAAAGGAGCCCAACTGCTTAATCTGGGCCCTTGGAAGAAATAAGTGTAGATGTAGATAGGAATACATAAAAAGAAAAAGTTGAAAGCTGGGTCTGCAAGTCTAAGTGCACCCAAACCAAAAAGAAGAAAAAATGTTAGGTAAGTAGGCTGGGTAGGTAATTTAGTGGTTGCAGAAAGTTGATTTGTGATCAACTCCACATTTTCAAGTGTTACGCTTATACAGATCACAGTCAGCAAGCAGTTCCCATTTGAAGGACTTCAAGCGAGGCATGACTAACTCCCTTTTCTTCCTATTCCCTAAATCATTTACTAACCTCCCGTAAAGAGGTCAAGATCTGATTGATATCTCTTATTTCATCATTTTCCATATCATTTGCCTTGGTAAAGATCTGCTTTAGTCAAGGAGGCTCCATATTTTCTCTACAAAGTTCTATCTCCCGTTTGAAGCCTAAGATCTCTGAGACTTAGCGCTCTTATTTTCATTTTCATATTAACTACTGACATTATTATGTAAATCCCTATTTATTTCCCTTCCCCCTACTAAATCTATGGTAATAATTCCCCTATGTAGATATCCCCTCCTCCTGGTTGAAACATAACCATAAGTACCCCCTTAGGAATTACTAAGTCACCTGGATCTTAGTAAGAGCCCTCATCTCTGCATAATTTTTCCCTCCAAGGTGTTTGGACTCCTTCCAAAACACAAAAAAACCCCTTCCAAATGCATTAACCCCTCCCCCCCCCCGCACATTGCATTTTTGGGATTTATTAATATTTGATTAATAAATAACCAGGTGCCAAAACCCATTAGCCCTTAACCTATATTTTAAACCCACCCGCACTGTGGAAAATTAAAATATAACATGCGTGCTGTTTCACTAAACCTCATGCACCTTCTCCGCCCGTCCACCGTCGGATCAGCCCTCCGAGATCCGATGGCTCTCATACATATCGGGCGCCCTCTTGTGAGTGTTCGTTAGCACCCTATGTCCGACGGTTTGACTGACGTACATCGGGACAGCTCGTGGCATCCCATTGCATCGGGCTGCCCGTGACAGAAATTGCCTCGGTATGAAACGCGGTCCGATGCATACCAAAACCGCCCTCCCCTCACATGACAGGAGCGCCACGTCGCCTCCACCTCACCCCTTCCTACCTACGCCTAGCTCACATCACCCTGCCACTGTGTCCCGCCACGCCATCACCCCACCGTACTGCTACGTCACACTGCTGACGTCATATCCGTACCAGAGGACCCCACTACTGATGTCATCTACCGTACTGCTGACGTCAGCAGCCAAAAAAAGGAAAAACCGCGCAAGCGCAAAAGTCAAGCTTTGGAGCCCCGAATCGAATTTTTGAGGTAGTTTTCGATGCGCTAATCGCGCATTGCTACGGAAAATAGGCCGAAATGGAGAATCTTTAGGGAATCTTTTGGTTCCTCGGCCATTTTTGCACCGGAAAGTGCAGAAAAAACCCGATTTTGCAGTTTTGAACATATCTGAAGACAGAGACAGACCAGGTTCAGAGGTTAAAGAGTATCAGAGCAGATATGAAGATAAAAACCATGTCAAAGAGTATCAGTGTAGCGGAAAAGTGTATCAGAGGAGATTTTCTTAGGGCTCTAGGCGAATGAAGCATTAAGAGTAAGCCTTAAAAGTCAAGAAGCAGTTAATGGACCATTCAAAGCTCACCAACACCAATGACTACACATTAAAACTCACAGGAGATCAGTGGACTAGAACTCAATGCATAGTTATTATAGAAGCACTGCACCAAGCCACTGAGGACACCATATTAACTCATTTTCATCCAGCTACTACTAACGCATCCCAAAGCAGATTTACTTACATTTAATTCCAACATAAGTTAGGTTTAGAAAGCTGTTCCTGCAGACCTGTTTAGGTCAGTTGTAATAAATAACTTTGGATATTTTGCTTATCTATACCACCCTGAAACATGTAAGAGGGGTTGGTTGGTCTTTGTTGGTTTTGACATTTTGTTTGAGTAGAGACTCGCACTATACATGTGATATTTTCTATAATAAAAGACTGCTGAAATGCATGGATTCTGAAATTGTCTGCTGTGTTAAATTGGCTGAGGAGTGACTATCGAACTCCTGCGCTTCTACATGGTTCAATAAGTGTTCCTTAACTCTGTTAGTTTTTCATGTTTGTTTTATCATCAATACACCATCTAAAATTACAGAAGAGAAGAATAGTTTAGGATTTGCTTGGCAGCACCCTAAGCTCAATTTCTGCGATTTCTTCATGTTTTCATCAAGAATCGTTATGAATATGCATACTTAAATGATGATGTTTACACTATTTCTTTCACATATGAATGTTAATTTAGGAATTCTTAACTGCTCCTAGATAACCATTCATTCACCCCTCTTCCTTGTTAGTTAATGAAAGATTCTTAATTGCCTTTCATCTCTGACTTCCATCCCATCTTTTCAGCAAAATGGTATTGTTTCATGTGTAGCTATCCCGCTCCATAATCCTCTTATGACCAGGAAAACACAACATCAAGCCTTAATCCATGACTCCATGCCCAATGGTTTGAAATTATCACCCTATCCCTCACCTCTCTGCTCGAAAGCAACCTCCTTCCATTCAAACTCAATCCAAACAAAAAAACAAAACCCCTGAACCCAATAGCTAGCCTAAAATCATCATCAACAAAGCTAAATCAATAAGAGAGAGCCCTCTGTGAGTGCAGGTGAGCTAGAAACTGCAATCCAAAGATTGGTTTGTGGTTACCTCGGTTGTATCCCTTCAGGAGCTTAGGGACAACCTGAGTGATAACATAATGGCGACTCCACTGGGGACTTCCTCATATAATCTCACAAAACCAGTCTGAAGCTCCACAGAGGAAGAAACCGACCTTAAAAAAGTTCGGTCAACCTTTGTTCTTAGAAAAATTCCCAAAAAAAACAAGTTAGAAGCTGGCTCCCAAGAAGCATTCACATTACACAAGATTAAATCCAGATCCAAATCCCCCTGTTGTTTTTGAAAATCCCAACATAATCCCTAAGATCCTTCAAAAGCAAGAGCAGCAAGAAGGTTTGACTGCTTCTAGTCCCGAAACAGTTCAACCTAGTAGTTTTTTAACCCCTGTTAAAGTTTTGTTCCGTTCAAACCCTTCTTCCCCTTGTTCATCATCCACTTCCCCAACCGTTGTGTCCACACCTCCATTCACTACAAATACTACCACTACTACTCCTATTATCCCAGTTACTCTAGTTGTTCCTCTTATCCCTATTGTTCCACTTATCCCCGCTAATATGGCTAATAGATATGCGCCCTTACAGCTGCCTGCTAATCCTGGGGCTATGCCTTACGATTATCAGACAAAAATTACCTATTTTGATGGCACAAATTCCTACACAACCCTACAACATACAAACAAAATGCAGGATTACTTTGAGAGTTATGAGATTGATGATGACAGTGTAAGAATGAAGATTTTCGTCCAAAATTTGACCGGTGATGTCAGGACCTGGTTTAGAGCACTCAAACCCAATTCCATATTAAACCCAGAAGCCTTATACCAGACATTTATTAACAGATGGGAGAAAAATAAAGACCCCTTGCACATATTATCTGAGTATGATACTATCAAAAGAGGATCTCAGGAAACAGTTTTGGACTACTGTGCAAGGTTCAACAATGTTTACAATGCAATACCACAAAATTTGAGACCTCCACCTGATCTTTCTTTGTACAAATTCCCTGATGGTTTTGATGTTGAAATGGCGTATTAGTTAAGGGAAAGAGCCCCTCAAAGCCTGGCAGAGATGCAAGATGTTACTGTTAGTGTGGAGGCAAACCTAATTGCCAAAAGAAACAGAGCCAGAACTGAGAGAAGAACCACCTTCAAGGAAGAACCCTTAGCCTTAGACCAAAAACTGGATGCCATCATCAACGGCATGCATAGGCTAGGAGACAAAGTAGAGAGCGTTGAGAGAAAATCATCATGGGAAGGAAAATAGTCCAATACTATAAGGAACCCAAACTTCAGGAAAAATCAGACCACAAATGCTGGAAGGGCTAGTCCTGACCGTGATATTAGGCCTCCTTTCCAAGAAAACTATGCGGAGGCATCCACATCCAGTGAGCCCACAGATGAGACTCACATGAACCTGATAGATTTGAAAATTGAACAACAAATATTTCTCACTCAAGAGGACTGAGACTACCCTGATGTAAAACAATTTCAGACCAAGTCGGGAGAGTCTTTTGATTTTAAACAAGGTTATGATTCTGCTGTGTAGGAAGTGCACAAACAATATAAGCTAAGAACAAGAATGATTGATGTCCCTGCATCTAGCAGAACAAAGGATAGCAAACATCCCAACAAAATTAAAGACAATGTTGTCATAACAGAACCAGCTGATATTGCTGTCACAAACCCGCATCAGGTAACTGTAGAGGATATAATAGACATGCAGTCTCCTATTGATCAACCTCTACCTTCTTCTCCCTCAAAAGAAAATCTGAATGGCACTCCAAAAAATATTCCCAAAACAGAAATACCACAAACTGTCATTCATCATAACGATGACATTCAAAAAGAAAACACAGAGAATATGCCTGAAAAAGAGAAATCTGCTACTATCAACGCTAAGAATCCATTGGAGAAACCATTCAATTTAGAATCAGAGATTGGAAAACTCAAGATATCCATTCCCCTCTCATAACTTGCCAAACATGATGTATATAGGCAACAAATTCAAAGGTCGCTCTAGCTACCAGAGGTCAGGGATGATGTAAATGTTTTAGATGACACCCCTAAGCTGCTGTTTGGTCCAGAAGTTAACGGAAAATCAACATATGGACCCGTTCCACTCTTTTATGTCAGTCTGCACATACATGACAAAATCTTGCATAATGCTATGTTTGAATCAGGTGCCTCACATAACCTTATGCCCAAAGCGGTAATGGAAAAGATGAACCTTCATGTCACTAGACCATACAAAGATTTATACTCCTTTGACTCGAGTGAAGTCAAATGTTTAGGCTTAATCAAAGACCTTTGTGTGTCTCTATTCCAATTTCCCAACAAGACAATCCTAATGGACGTAGTAGTTGCTGACATTCCCACAAAGTATGGCATGCTCCTATCAAGATCATGGGGGAAAAACTGCAAGGATCCCTTCAACTGGACCTCTCTTATGCCACTATATCTGTCTTTGGGCAACCGAAGAGACTGTATAGAGAAACACTGATGAAGTACGTGGTAAGTAGTGAGGAAAAGCCCCAAAATTTTCCAATTTACTCAATCCATTATGATATGGATTCTTTTATTTTATTTAATGATGACACCAATCCTCCAACTGATGATAAGCCTTTGGTCTTAGAGTAGGAAACATGCATCAATGAGGAATCAATTACCAATGCACATGAAATTGTCACAAAAGTCAAGAAAACCAGCAAACAAGAAGAACCTCCCAAAACAGAAATTATAAGTCTGCCCAATCCTCAGATAACTGAAACTCTTAATACAAACCTCCAACAAGAAATCACATGGTATTTAGAGTTTGATGGTTCTGTCAATAAGTTAGGAGCAGGGGTAGGAGTATGGATTTACAATACACATGATAATCACGCAGAAGGCCATGCCTATAGACTAAATTTCATATGTACAAACAACATGGCAGAGTATGAAGCTCTCCTCTTAGGCCTAAAATTGCTCAAAATCCTAGGAGCTACAAAAGTGTCCATTCTAGGTGACTCCGACTTGATCATCCAACAAATGAAAGGAAACTTTGTTACTAATGACAATAGAATGAGAGCCTACAGGACTACTGCCACAGAAATACTCAATTCTTTCAATGAATCCAAGCTTGCCAAAATTTCAAGAGACCATAATATTCATGCTCACAGTCTAGCAACTTTTGCCAGAACATGCAAGCTTCCCTTTCAACCAAATCACCATTTCACTGCTGAGATAAAACATAGACCCTCGGTCCCTAACAATGTTAAGGATTGGCAAGTGTTTCAAAATGATGCCCAGATTAACAATTTCCTCACTCTTGAGGGTGAATTTTCGAACACAAACATTGACATGGATGCCATGAATGATTCCCAATAGCTAACAGAAGAAAATCAACAGGCTGTAATAGCTGCAACAGCTAAACAAATCCTTAACCCAACTGTTTTTGACAATGCAAACATAGGAAAGCTGAAACAAATGTGTTTAGAGGAAACAACCAAAGCAGAGGATGAGTTTATTGATCTAAAGAGTAATTTTATGCCTGTTGGCCTTACTCCATTAGAAGACATGTTTGATGACAATGATGTGCCCAAAAATCCAGAAATGGAGCCTTTAAATGCTGCTATAGAAGAACACAACATAGGGACAGTAGAACAACCCAAAATGATTAAGTTGTCCAAAAATCTGCCCCCTGATCAAAAACCAAAATATGTCGATTTGTTCAAAGAGTTCCAAGATGTATTTTCTTGGAGTTATGGGGACTTGAAGTCCTATGACAACTCAATGATCCAACATACCATTCCCCTAAAACCAAATCAAAAACAATTCAAACAGAAACTTAGAAGAATCAACCCCATGGTTCTTCCCCTCATTGAAAATGAAATAGAGAATGTTTGAAGCAGGTATCATTGCACCCATCAGATTCTCTGAATTGGTATCCAATTTAGTTCCCACATGGAAAAAAACAGGAGAGATCAGACTGCCTGTAGACTTGAGAAATTTAAACCAGGTCTCTCTAAAGGACCACTATCCTTTGCCCAAAATGGACCATATCCTACAAAGAGTAGTGGGATCATCTAGAATTTCTTTACTAGATGGATTTTCAGGATTTAATCAGATACTTGTTCACCCAGATGACCAAGACAAGACAGGATTTACCACATCGTGGTGAACATTTAAGTATGTTAAAATGCCTTTTGGGCTAAAGAACGCTGGTGCCACCTTTCAAAGGGCAATGGATATTGCATTTGCCAAGGAGATACATGATTTTTTTGTTGTATACCTTTTTGACCTAACCCCTTTCTCCAAATCTGACCCAGAGCACGTTAAACATCTAAGGAAAATTTTCATGACATGCAGGAAATATGGCATTTCCTTGAATCCTAAGAAGTCCCTGTTTGCCCTTGAGGAAGGCAAGCTTCTAGGCCACATCATATCAAAAGATGGGATTAGAATTGACCCTGAAAGAATTCAAGCTATCCTCCAAATCCCATATCCAAGAAATATAAAACAGCTGCAAGCATTCCTTGGAAATATCAATTTCCTAAGGAGATTTATCCTAAACTTAGCTGAGCTAATAAGACTATTGAGCAATATGATAAAAAAGGATGCCAAGGTAAAACGGTATCTTGAAACCAAGCAAGCTTTCGAGAGTATTAAAACTGCCTCGACACAAATGCCTGTCCTCACCAGTCCGCAATTCGACAAAGATTTTATCATTTTCTCTTTTGCATCTGAGCACACCATAGCCGATGTCCTTTTGCAAAAGGATGATCAAGGTAACGAAAAGCCAATTTCTTTCTTTAGCCGAGCTTTAAGAGATGCCCCATTGAAATATCAGATTATGGAAAAATAGGCTTATGCCCTGGTTAAGGCCATCAAAGACTTCAGAGTTTACATCCTATACTCACGCGTGACTGCCTATGTCCCAAACTTTGATGTAAAAGACATATTAACTCAAGAGGGACTAGAAGGCAAAAGAGGCAAGTGGATTGCTAGAATTATTGAATATGACATTGAAATAAAACCTACCAAGCTGATAAAAGGATAGGGTTTAGCCAAGCTAATGTCCGAAACAAACTTCGAAGCCTTAGACATTAATCAACTAGACAATGAATCGGAGCTAGTGACTCCACAGATCAGTGAAACCTTTTTGCAATCCCCATGGTATGCTGATATTTTATTTGTATTGTTAAACCTGTGTGCTCCCCCAGGATTGTCCAAGACGAGGAAAAGATTTTTTTTAAGGATGAAACCATCAAAGTTTTGTGTCATAGATGGTGCTTTGTTTTGGAAAAATCATGAAGGAATATTGCTGAATTGTTTGACTATGAATGAAACTAACAACATCATGAAAGATTGCCATGCAGGGGACTGTGGAGGACACTTATATTGGAAGTCCACGCTGACAAAATTTTAAGGGCTGGTTATTATTGGCCCTCTCTATTTGCAGATGTCAAGAAATTTTTTGTTTCATGTCACAAATGCCAAATCTTTGAAGGGAAAAGAAAATTACTTCCTTTGCCCCTCAAGCCCATTTCAACAGAAAAATCTTTTCAACAATGGGGTCTCGACTTCATTCGAGAAATTCATCCCTCTTCCTCAGGCCAGCACAAGTGGATTTTAACAGCCACTGTTTATTTCACTAAGTGGATTGAAGCCATCTCATGTAGACAAGCCAATGACTCCACCATTATCCAATTTCTTGAGAGCAATATCCTTTCCAGATTTGGCTGCCCTAAGAAAATCATCACTGACAACGTTGCTACCTTCAAATCCAAAAAGATCATCAACTTCTGCCATAAATTCCACATTACCTTGGGCCACTCTACAGCCTACTACCCTCAAGGTAATGGCTTGGCCGAATCATCCAACAAAAGCCTCATCAACATCATAAAGAAGCTGCTAGAGGAAAACAAAAAGAACTGGCATAGGAAGCTCACAAATGCTCTGTGGGAAGACAGACTTTCAACCAAGAAATCCATTGGGATGAGCCCTTATGAGCTAGTATATGGCATGGAAGCCATATTTCCTTCATCTTTGGGCATTCCTACTATCAAACTGTTGCAAGAGATTCAGGCTGAACCAAACAACATGCAAAGAAGAGTTAATCAAACCATTCATCTTCAGCAAACCAGAGAGCAAGCGTATGACAGAGCTCAAATGTTGCAAGAGAAACTCAAAAATATGTTTGATAAGAAATCTAAAGCAGAGGATTTTTGGGTTGGCAACAAGGTTCTTAGGTGGGATTCACGAAGAGAGGACAAGAGAAAACATGCAAAATTCGATTTTCTGTGGAAAGGTCCATACATTATCAGCGCAGTGCAAGGAAATAACACATATTTTCTCAAGTCCCTGGATGGCAGCACAACTGAAGAAGGTCCTGTTAATGGCTGAATGCTAAAACATTAACATGATCCCTTTTGATTAAGAAAGAACAGGCGGTGTTATTTTCTGTACATAAATTATTGTATATATCAGCACTTTATTTAATTTTCGTAACAGTCCAGATGCTGAAGAATGCAAAAGAAAGCAAGCAGTGCTTCACAATTCACTAGCAAATCAGTTGAGGGAAAGTGTTGTTTTCAGTCCAAACTTTCAAATCAATCCAACAGTCAGCACTGACAAGTTTCTATAACAGCAACAACAGAAGATCAAGGCAGTCTGACCTACTGTTCTTGGCTTCTCACAAGGAGAAGCCATCCCCAAGTGGAGCCATTGTTAGCCTCCTGCTGCAGCAGGTTACTCATATTTCATGATTGACATTTTTTCAGGCCAAATATGTCATATTTTGCATGCTACAATGCTCCATATTTGCTAAACAGACACCAAGGAAAGAGGCCATGAAAGTGTGCTGGTCTAAGTTCAACTGCCGCATTCCAATTTTGAAGATTTATTCCTGTTTTGTAAAATTTTCAGCTAAAGGGAGGTCCAAACAGCTTAATCTTGGTCTCCCTAGGTTTCAATTTCATGTTTTAGAATATAGAGAATGAATAATCTGTCCAAACAACTTAATCTTGGCAGATTCTTAGATAGGTAGAGAATCAAAGGAGCCCAACTGCTTAATATGGGCCCTTGGAAGAAATAAGTGTAGATGTAGATAGGAAGACATAAAAAGAAAAAGTTGAAAGCTAGATCTGCAAGTCTAAGTGCACCCAAACCAAAAAGAAGAAAAAATGTTAGGTAAGTAGGCTGGGTAGGTAATTTAGTGGTTGCAGAATGTTGATTTGTGATCAACTCCACATTTTCAAGTGTTACACTTATACAGATCACAGTCAGCAGGCAGTTCCCATTTGAAGGACTTCAAGTGAGGCATGACTAACTCCCTTTTCTTCCTCTTCCCTAAATCATTTACTAACCTCCCCTAAAGAGGTCAAGATCTGCTTGATATCTCTTATTCAATCATTTTCCATATCATTTGCCTTGGTAAATATCTGCTTTACTCAAGGAGGCTCCATATTTTCTCTACAAAGTTCTATCTCCCCTTTGAAGCCTAAGATCTCTGAGACTTAGCGCTCTTATTGTCATTTTCATATTAACTACTGACATTATTATGTAAATCCCTATTTATTTCCCTTCCCCCTACTAAATCTATGGTAATAATTCCCCTATGTAGATATCCCCTCCTCCTGGTTGAAACATAACCATAAGTACCCCTTTGGGAATTACTAAGTCACCTGGACCTTAGTAAGAGCCCTCATCTTTGCATAATGTTTCCCTCCAAGGTCTTTGGACTCCTTCCAAAACACAAAAAACCCCCTTCCAAATGCATTAACCCCCCCTGCGCATTGCATTTTTGAGATTTATTAATATTTGATTAATAAATAACCAGGCGCCGAAACCCATTAACCCTTAACCTATAGTTTAAAACCCACCCGCACCGTGGAAAATTAAAATATAACGCGCGTGCTGTTTCACTAAACCTCGTGCACCTTCTCCGCCTGTCCACCGTCGGATCAGCCCTCCCAGATCTGATGACTCTCATGCATATCGGGCGCCCTCTTGTGAGTGTTCGCCAGCACCCGATGTCCGACGGTTTTACCGACGTACACCGGGACAGCTGGCGGCATCCCATTGCATCGGGCCACCCCCGACAGAAACCGCCTCCATATCAAAAGCAGTCTGATGCATACCAAAACCGCCCTCCCCTCACATGACAGGAGTGCCGCATCACCCTGCCACGTCGCCTCCACCTCACCCCTTCTTGCCTACGCCTAGCTCACGTCACCCTGCCACCGTGTCCTGCCACATCAGCACCCTGTCGTACTGCCACGTCTCCCTACCGACGTCAGCATGTTGATGTCATATCCGTACCAGAAGACCCCACTGCTGATGTCATGCTGACATCGTCCACCGTACCGCTGACGTCATGCTGATGTCAGCAGCTAAAAAAGGAAAAACCGTGCAAGCACAAAAGTCAAGCTTCAGAGCCCCGGATCGAATTTCTGAGGTAGTTTTCGATGTGCTAATCGCACATCGCTATGGAATATAGGCCGAAATGGAGAATCTTTAGGGAATCTTTTGATTCCTCGGCCATTTTTGCACCGAAAAGGGCAGAAAAAACCTGATTTTGCAGTTTTGAATGTATCAGAATACAGAGAGAGACTAGGTTCAGAGGTTAAAGAGTATCAGAGTAGATATGAAGATAAAAATCATGTCAAAGAGTATTAGTGTAGCGCAAAAGTGTATCAGAGGATATTTTCTCAGGGCTCGAGGCGAATGAAGCATTAAAAGTAAGCCTTGAATGTCAAGAAGCAGTTAATGGACCATTCAAAGCTCACCAGCACCAATGACTGCACATTAAAACTCACAGGAGATCAGTGAACCAGAACTCAATGCACAGTTATTACAGAACCACTGCACCAAGCCACTGAAGACACCACATTAACTCATTTTCATCCAGCTGCTACTAGCGCAGCCCAAAGCAGATTTACTTACTTAATTCCAGCATAAGTTAGGTTTAGAAAGCTTTTCTTGCAGACCTGTTAAGGTCAGTTGTAATAAATAACTTTAGATATTTTGCTTATATATACCACCCTAAAACATGTAAGAGGGGTTGGTTGATCTTTGTTGGTTTTGAGATTTTGTTTGAGCAGCGACTCGCACTGTACATGTGATATTTTCTATAATCAAATACTGTTGAAATGCATGGATTTTGAAACTGTCTGCTGTGTTAAATTGGCTGAGGAGTGACTATGGAATTCCTGTGCTTCTACATGGTTCAATAAGTGTTCCTTAACTCTCTTAGTTTTTCATGTTTGTTTTATCATCAATCCACCATCTAAAATTACAGAAAAGAAAAATAGTTTAGGACTTGCTTGGCAACACCCTAAGCTCAATTTCTGCGATTTCTTCATGTTTTCATGAGGAATGGTTATGAATATGCATACTTAAATGATCATGTTTACACTATTTCTTTCACATATGAATGTTAATTTAGGAATTCTTAACTGCTCCTTGTTAGTTAATGAAAGATTCTTAATTGCCTTTCATCTCTGACTTTCATCCAATCTTTTTAGCAAAATGGCATTGTTTCATGTGTAGCTATCCCGCTCCATAATCCTCTTGTGACCAAGAAAACGCATCAGCAAGCCTTAATCCATGACTCCATTCCCAATGGTTTGAACTTATCACCCTATCCCTCGCCTCTCTGCTCGAAAGCAACCTCCTTCCATTCAAACTCCATCCAAACAAAAAATCAAAACCCCTGAACCCAATACCTAGCCTAAAATCATCATCAACAAACCTAAATCATTAAGAGAGAGCCCTCTCTGATTGCAGGTGGGCTAGAACCTGCAATCCAAAGATTGATTTGTGGTTACCTCGGTCGTATCCCTTCAGGAGCTTAGGGACAACCTGAGTGATAACACTCTCAGAGTTCATATCTTGCTGACTTTCATCAAGCTTCTAAAATTTATATGACCAAGTCTTCCACACCATAACTAGGCTTCATTTTCCTTACTCAAGTAATAACCTACTCTGGAGTCATCAAACACATATAAATTATTGTGAGTTTTGACTACCTTTCCCACCAACTTTCCATTAATTTCATGTCTAATGTCACAATATTTGGATTGAAAGGTCACATTATACCCATTATCACACATTTGTCTCACACTAAGTAAGTTGTACTTGAGTCCCTCTAAATATAGTACATTTTGAGCTTTGGTCTTTTCATCAAGACTGACTATGTTGTTGTCTGTAATTTTTGTTGGATCATTGTTACCGAACGTGACACTGTTTCTTCTGTCCTTTTTTATTAGAGACACAAATTAATTTTGTCCCCTGCCATATGCTTGGAACAACCACTATCCACATACCATTTGGTTTCTCAATCATGTGCTGAAAGAGAAAATCCTCATTTCATGCTCTTTCTCGACATACATTTCCAATTCTTCTTATCCTTTTGAAAAAATAGCTGCTAAGTATTCTGGGACTTAGATAAGTATTGAAATATACTTCTACATTCACTTTCCTTGTGCCCAAAATTATTGCAAATGAATTATTCAACGCCATTCATCATGGGAGAGAATGGATTTCTATTTCTCAAAGGAGAGTTTTGATATCTAAAATGTTGATAATTGCCATATCTAACATTTTCATCTCTTTCAAGTTTGACTCCTCTATGATCAATAGCCTTATGTCCAAATATGTGACATTTATAACAATGACCATAAAATACATTAGAGTACCTAAAGTTGGAAGCTTCATGAGTTCGTTCATGAAGGTACCTCGGTTGTTTTGCTCACTGATTCATTCTTCGTTTGTATGGACCTTTTGAGAAGTCAAAATTCTCATTCCAATGATGGGCTCCTCTCTTTCTTACTACCCTTTTATATTACTTTATTCTTCCTTGAAGCATCTTTACATAGCATCAAGGTTCCTTGAATCCTATAGACCTCAATTTCATCTTTGTCATAAAATATTCCTACGGCCTAGAATATCCCACGCCTTTTTTTTCTTGTGGAGACCTATGGTTGTTTAGAATCTAATCTAGATTTCTTCTCCCTTATCAAAACTTCTTATTTACGCTTTTCTCGATCTCCAATCTCTTAAGGTTTGTTCTCATAGAGACAACTTCTACCTCGAGGCTCTGAATTTTTCTTCCTATTCATAGTTTAAATCGTAAAGAGCTTCTTCTATTCTGACTTATAGGTACATGATTTCCTTTTTGCATGTATCTGAGATCATCTCCTTCTTTACCTTGAAAAATTCCTCCTTTAAATTCTTGTTATCTTCTTCTGGCTTCTCACATGTTTTTCGTTTTTCTTCTACTCGAAGGGCTAAGTTGTATTTAATTTTAAAGGATTCTTCAAGTTTTTCCTTTTGATAGATATATCCCTCATTTTTTGCGTTATACATAGCTTCTTCAACACATTGGTTTTTCTTTTATTTTCATGTTCCTTCTTTTGGCCTCCTTTAACTCTTTAAGAGCACTCATGAGTTCTCCTTCAAATTCCACCGGTCCTACTTCTTCTTCCTCTTCTTCTTCTTCTTCTTCAGAGCCTGTAATGTCTTGTTTCTTAGAGTTTTCTCCTAATGCCATCAATAAACATTCATTTGACTGATGCTTCGAGACATTTTCACTATTTGATTCCCGAGCTAGCCTACCATCTTTGTTGTAGAGTCCCTTATTCTTAAAGAGCCTCTTCTTTTGATGTTTTTAAGCTTTGACTTTGAGCTTACGATCATTTTACTCTTTGTTTTGTTCCTTCTAAGGGAACCTGGACGAAAAATATCCAAATCTTCCATATTCAGAGCATTTGAAGGTCAACTTCCCTTTATACGTTCCTAAGCAACCCTTTAGTTTATTGGAAAAGTGAGCCAACTCTTGATTAGATTTGTAGCTGGAGAAATCCTGATTATATTTTTGTTCCTTAGCCTTCATGGACACCTTGAAATATACCTCTATTGGTTAAAACTTCTCTTTTATTTCTCTCATCTTGTAGGTTTTGACAGTACTAAGAAGTTGGTACAATGTGAGACTTTTTAGATCAAACATATCTTCAATGGCAGATATTTTGTCATTAAATCGCATTGGTAAAGATCTTAAGACTTTATGAATAATGATATCTTCCTTTATGGCTTCACCAAGTCCTCTAATCATATTGGTCACTTCATCATCTTTGAAGAAGAATTTTTCCATACTTTCTTCTTCACTCATTTTTAAGCTTTTATACCTCATTATGAAGGTTTGAAGTCTGGCCCGCTTGACGTTATCATCCCGTTCACAGATATGATTGACCCTCACCAACACTTCCTTGGTAGACTTACAGTGTATAACCTTTACAAGCTCAGATTGAGTAAGGCCAAAGAGAATAGTTTTCTCCTTTTTAGCATTATTTCCATACACCTTCTTACCATATGTGTTTGTGTGTGGGGGGGGGGGGGATCAGGAACATCGTAATCCATCAAAACATAACTCCAAGCACCTACTCCTAGAGACATAAGATAGACTTCCATCCTAACTTTTCAAAATGCATATTTTGTCCCATCGAAGACTGGTATCTTACTTGAGTAAGCATCCTAACTCTCTTTCCCAGATACAATTCCTTATAGATCTACCTTCTAGTGGTTAATCTGTTCTTGAAGGAACTAATCTTTGATACCAATTGTTGGAATAAGGAATTACTTAGAGGGTGGGGTTTAATTACTAGTTGCGAGGTTGTTAAAATTTTATGCTCAATTTTTATATTTCCTCTGGCCTCTACTAGTTATTTGCATGAGCATCCAGAAAAAACTTTAAATGTGCTGTAAAGTAAACCATTCACATGAGCACACAGTTCATAAATTGAGAAACACACACATATTGAAATAGGTATTTGTACATGGAAACCCAAAGGGAAAAAACCACCAATATTTTTGTTATTATGATGTAAATTAATCACCCACTTAATTACAACAATTTGTTTGTGAGTACCCACTCATGGGAGGCACCAAGCCTCTTCAGGTAACAAACCACCACTATGTAAGAGGCACCAATATCTTATGAAGGCAAACTACAACTTTCTCTAGCCATTGTTCTACTTTTCATACAATTTTCAAACTGAAAAAAGAGGCTAATATATAAACTCATTAATATGAATTTGATCTACTATAATACAACCTCATTTACTCTAACTCATGAGTTCTCCTTTGAACTATGGTCTTTGTTGCTCAACTAGTTCCGGTCTCAACACTACGATACACTGTCTCTCAGTGAATACTTGGCTCAGTCACACACTCACAACTATGCTCTCTATAACTCACAAGAATTCTATATTCCCCACTTTTCTCTTACTCTGATAATGTGCTCCAATAGGCCATGGTCTGCATTTGTTCTATTAGGGTGCATGTACTCTACATCCATATTCAATTATGAAGATGGGCTTAATTCATTCAACCATCACAATCCCATTAAAATTGACTCGTTATCTCTGTGTTCTCCATACTAAGAATCAACTTTTTTATTCAACCTACACATTGTAGCAAAGCTCTCCATTCCACTGTAACTTTTGTTATTAATCAAAATAGTTGAGCTAATGAAGAGAATGGACTTCTCAGTGTTTCCCTATACTGAGATTTAATTCTCAATTTAATTGTATACTCCAACAAGGTGTTCCATGCTTATAGACTGATCACGATGATCAACTTGTACCTCAAGCATGGCTTTCTTATTTTGTATTCAACTCTTCTAGCCCCATCCATCTTTTCCATTGAATCTTTCATAGTGCAGAAGACAGATCAGGGATGGTCTATTTCATATGAGCCATGCCCAGTAGATTAGCTCTCCAAGCCATAGTCCTCACTCCCTTGTCTCCATTCTCTGCAGTTGTCATTTAATACTAACAAAAATTTTGTTTTGCAACCATAGTTAATGAGGTGACCAATAACAAAGGAAAATCATGTAAAACTAACTCCGAGGCACGCCTCTCAATGTTGATTAAGAGGTGAAAAGGTCATGGGTTGGCCCACTCCAGTTATTATGAATCATTTTTTAATTCGGCCCTAACATTACTTTACACCTAACTCGAGTCATTTTTCAGTATTTTTGCCCATTCTATCATTCAAATCTAAAAACCGAATTCACAGGAAAAAATTCACAAACCAACCCGTTGGTGTAAACTTCGAGCTTGTGCCACATCATCAACTTATTTCATGATAACATCATCTAGGCCACATGGCATCTTCTACATGGTGACATGTGTCACTTGGATTTGGCCCATTAGACTAGCCAAAAATGTCTAAAGTTACTCCCACATGTCCTGCATATTACCACATCATGCTCACTTCATCTCCTAAGTTGTTGCCAATAGATCAAGGTGAGCTAATCACACTATGCCAAGTGTTTTCTTGTACCATGTACCACATAGGTCGGGGGTCAGGACATTGTTCTCCTACCAAATTTGGTTACATGTCCCAACCCTTGACTACATAGCTAGTTCTTCATAGGTCAGGAGGTCGAGGTCAGGACTTCCTTTTCCTACAAAACTCTGTTGTGTGGCCAGTCATCTAACTAGACCCGAATCACCTCAAACAAGACTTTAGTTCAAAATCTGCCTAAATCTTGAGCAAATGAGCTTTTCTATCTATAAACTTTAACTAATTGTACCTCCCAATCTAAAAGGCCTTTTCGAGACATCAACATATAATTGGAAAGTTCTTCCAAAACACTTTCCAACTATGCCACCTTCAGAAGAAACTAAATTGATCTCTTGAGACATAATCTATTCTAAATTATGGGGATCCCCATCCATCATAGTCATGGTTTTATGGCTTCTCCACTGAGCCCACTACTATGATGATTCTCTACAGTACCATGGGACTCTTCCCTGAACAACATGCTCTTCATTGCAAACATCTGCTACTTTTTACCTCAAAGCTAGTCTGGTTGACTTCAATGCCAACATACCAAGTTCCACCAACCATTTAGACAATGTTACATCAATTATGGGGTGATAAAGAGTTAGACGGAAAAAAGGAAACTCATGTATTGTAAGAAGGTTATCAACCCCAATCTTGAAAATGAAAATCATCTCTCTACTATGACTAGTGTGAAGAAGAAAATATTCATTGCTAAAATAAGAACAAATTCGCATGTACTTTATAGAGAAATTGGAAATTGGGCAATTTCAAGAACAACATGGGATGAAAGTGTATGTGACCTTGGGGACATTAAGATGGTTGAAGAAGAAAATAAAGTTTTCTTAGATTTTTCATCTTACAGACATATTTGGTTTATATTTCAAACTATTTGTTACATTACCAATTTTATTAGTCTTTTAAGTCCACAAAACCATAATAATGTTGAAATGCTCCTTTAATATTTTAATATATTAGAAATAAAATGATTAAAAAATTCCACTCACCTTCCTAAAATCCTATAAATTATTTCAATCTTAATAAAGGTTAATCATCATAATAATTATAAATAAATTAAAATTTTATCTCACTAACTTTTAATAATAAACATAGATTTTTTCCTAATCAAATATCCATAATATATAATTAAATTCATAAACAAATATTATTTTAATTTGAAAAACATATCATATATCTTATTAGATAAGATATTATCTTACCATGATATTATTTGTAAAAATAAAAAAATACGCACTGATCTTAACCATTGTAATCATATGTGATAATTTGATATTAAGCTGTATTTCACAAAATTGGAGTTTCATTGTGTATATGACGGTAAGCAGCCTTTCCCTTTCAATCACATTGTTTCATTGGTTCGTTGTAATCATATTTCATAATTTGTTATGAAGCTCGATAGGCTTTAAATTGGAGTTTCATCATCCTTAATGATGACTGTAACTAGCCTTTCCCCTATCTTCACATTATTTTATTGGTTAACTCCATTGTTGGGTTTGTTCGGTAGCCAAGCCCTTTTAATGGATAAACCGTCACATTTTTCTGTTCTGCATTTTTTGTTTTTTTATGTGAAGTCCTTTTTTAATAATTTAATTGGTTAATATTTTTATTCATAGACAATCACAATCGCAAATATTCAATCATTTATCGAAGTAGATAAATAACTACATAATAAATTTAAAAATAAAACCATTAAAAAACTCCTTTAATATTCTAACCGAAAACTCCAGAGCTTAAACAAAGCAGATCAAGGACATGTTTGGTCAACTAAACATTAATATTGATTGAATAATTGCAGCGAAAGCATAGTTCTGATTTCTTTGTAAAATACAAAAGCTTCCCACTCTCCTTACATACAATTTTTATATATGCAGTCCCACGGATCGAGATTTGATAAACCTGCTATTCATCCGACAGGTGTCTGGGAAACGTTAACTGAAATAAATTGAGTGATGGATTGCTTTTGTTAAAACTGCTTAAAATCTGATATACCAAAATTATTGTACTTATGAACGCTCTGCTCTGCCTGATGAACACAGAAATATAACAAAATTTGTATTTTTATGTTATATTGTTTTAGTTAATTTTGCTGTGGAGAATTTTGGAATGCTAAATTTGCTTTATCTATGAACTTTTCAAAACGCTAAATGCCCATGAAATGCTGAATCCGTTCGTTCAACCATTTTATAGATAAAGTTGGCACAGTAATAGCGCAAGTAGTGGCTACATTTGTGCCCGTGTCTGGGAATATATTAACAGATTACCAAGACCAATGTTAGAGAAAAGTTTCAACACAAATTTGGGATTATTTTAAAAATATATTTTATTTTTAGGTTGAGTAGAGAGGTTTATTAAGTTGAGAGACTTATTCTATAGCTCAGGTTTACTGAGCTGTAAATCTGAAGCTTATTCTACATCCCAAAAAAATATAAATATTAAATAACTATACAAAACATTTAAATAATACCTAATCATTAAAAAAAATTGTACATTTAAAAAAAAACAAATCTCTCTAAACTCATATTAAATAAGTAAAATTATACTAATTATATTCATTTCCCTTAAATAATTACGAAAAAAATTCTTTTAATACATCTATAATTATTACCCAAAAAGACCCCTCTCAGAAAAAATTCCACCCCCTCCCTCTCCCAAAAAAAATTGCTGAGGATATAAAACAGACAAATTAACAATACTTTTTCTACATAAACATCCGTAGTACAATTAATACAACAAGGATCTAACTTTGGATATCGTGGCCGTCCAATCTGTGAAATCAAGAGTGAAATAATACAAAAGAATCTGAAATCTAAACTCGAATACAATCCAACTCAAACAAGACCGAGATCTGCAGTAGCTGTACCTCCAATTATAAGCCAAAACCAATCGCACCATCATATATCTATGAAGTATCCACCCTCCGTATGCTACTTCAGAACCTGAAAGAAAACCACACATAAAACCATGCAGAGGGTGAGGAGTTAACTAGGATGGAGACCGTAGTAACGGAGATAGCTTAAAGAAAGAAGGCGGCTCCTCCAACCAGGGCCGCTCCGAAGAGAGCCATCTTCTCTACACTAGCGGTAGAGGTGGCTCCACTATGGACAGCCGGTGATGAAGCGGGAGTCTTAGCGTCGGTGGGGCTCTGCGCTGTGTGTGACTTTGGTGAGGAGGCCATTTTAGTAGGGGCGGAGGCTATTTTATTAGGGGCGTTGGCCACTGGAGATTTCGCTTTGGATTTAGCAGGTGCCGGTGCTGGCGCTGCCATGGAGGCTGAGCTCAAATATACCAAGGCCAAAACCAAGCAGAGAAGCGCAATGAGTCGGGCCATTTTGTTCTAAATTTAGGAGAGTAGTACTATAATTTCCTGTGATGGAAACTTTAGAATCTCGATCTCTTCTTCACAAATCAACACAACAGGTGTGCTCAAGAACGGGAAAACGAAGTGTGTGGAGGCAGGAAGTTGGGAGGTGAGGGCGTTATATATAGTGCCACAAGGTGGGAATCAGGTATACAGAAGTGCAGGGTGTTCAGTTTTCTGTAGGCGGTTTAGTTTTAGGTTAACGATTACCATCTAAACCTGCCCGAGTCTCTATTCAGCAGCATGTAACCCTCTGTACAGTGAGCTGGATTGACGCTGGCAAATACGTAAATAATTGTCAATTCTGTAGTTTATCATTATTTTCGTTGCTATAACATGGGTTGGTATATACAACAGAATCAACGGTATCGTCACTGCTGCTGCCAGGAATATTATTCCCACCTTTACAATCAGAACAAGCATATGCAACAAATATAATGAGATATCTGTATTCCAGAACTAAAAAAGCGAGGTTGACATTTTTTCTCGGCGGTCGAAAGCTGAGTTAACAGGTAAGTTTCACGTGGGTTAAGATATGTTACTAGTAAGTAGCTGTGTCAAGATAGGTTACTAGTAAGTTTCTATAAAATTCAATTGTTTGGGAATTGAATTTATTTCCAGCATACCTTTCAAATAATTATTAATAATTATTATATTATTGAAATGTGTAATCTACACAATTTAAGTGTAGTGGTTCGGGAATTGAATTTATTTTATAAATTTTAAAAATAATTAAATTTTAATATACTAAAAAGGTATAGGTTGATATTTCTTAAAAAGACATTTCAAAATGATGTAAAATGATGTAATAGCTAAATTTCTAACTCTATATATTTCCAAATTCAAATATTTTGAGTGTTTTCAATTATTATATTAAATATATTATATATTTCAAACCATATTTAAAACATTAAAATTTAACTATAAAATTTCCAAATTCAAATATTTTGTGTTTCAATTATTATATTAAATTTATATTTGAAACCCTATTTTAAAACATTAAAATTTCAAATATTATAAAAATATGGAGGTGGACATTTTTTTTAAAATATGGAGGTTGACATTTTTAAATTATGACAGTATATAAATAAACATGACATGCCAACATGAATTCCATGATGGATTATATTTTTATATGAATATGGTTAATTAAAATTGAGGATACAATTTATTAAGCATATAAAAACATTGGAGTAGAAATAATTGTAGAAGTTAAGTGTTTATATTTTAATTTTTAGGAATTGGGTTTTTGAAATTTGACTTCTTCATTTTCTTTGAACAATGGATCACTCTCGAGCTAGGGCTTGGACTCCACGGGCATCAACTTGTCCAAAATTTGGTGCACACATATAACCAACAACTATCAGCCAATGTACTAAGCCTCACTACCTCCAACCAACAATCTTGTGTCTTCTAATGTGTGCTACTACCTTCATAGTGCTTTTAGGTACCCTTCCAAGCTTCACAGAGCCAAGCTACCAAGCCTAATAACCTCCAACCAGTAGGTCCTATGCGTGGAAGTTTTTTATGATTATTGAACCAGAAGTGTCTTTTTTACCCATCCATGGAGTCACAACCCCTCATTCATGTTTCTTCCTTAGGTTTGCAACAAATTTATTTTATTGATATGCATGTACTACATAATCACATTATCATGTCTTTCAGTGTCAAAATATAATACATGTTTACATGGGCATACCAACCACAAACCCGTAACATTTAGGCACATAGGCACAATGACCCCCATAATATATATATATGGTCACCATAGCCCTCAAAAACCATTACGGGCTCACAAGTATAATTAATTAGTCTAAGCTGACTAGCCTACTTCTCCATTTACATGTTATTTAGATTCCAAGGATCAAGCAAACTTATTATAACCTTATACTCACATTTGATTTAATTTCAAAATGTTTGTGACATTACCAACCTTTTTTATCTTTTAAAACAACAAGGTGATTTTGGAATGCTCATTTTAATACTTTATTAGAATACAAATAAAATTTTAAATAATTTGGAGTAAACTCTTGCCTTCGAAAATCCTATGGACCATTTCAATCTTAATAAATATTAATTGATAAATGCAAATTTTCTCCAACTAACCATTAAGAATGAATATTGATTGTTATTGAATCACACTCTATATATAATTAAACTCATAAATAAAAAGAGCATTTCCTCTTCCTATCAGATTAAGAAAATGTACATGGATCATAAGCATTCTAATGATAAGTGATATTTTGAGATTAAGCTTAACTCCTTTCAGCTGATACGAAGTTGTAATAGACCTGTGTCGATAACACGTCTCTATAAAAAAAAATTAAAAAAAGTTATAACCTTAATGATATAACATATCAACTAGATAAATAATATTCAACTTTCATAATTGTTCGTATTGATTATCTTTGTTAATTATCAACCATAATTAACCTTTTGGACAACAAAAATATTATTATGCTTAGACATATATTAAGAGCTATGTGAGCTATACACGATGTCGAATTCGACCCCTCCCTAAACTTTAATATGGAAACATTAATTTTATCTTTCCCACTTGTAATACTTAGCTGTCACATTATGGGTAATATTATGTCTTGAGAGGGAACCTTCCAGAGTCTGTTTGGATTTATGCCACTTGATGACTTAATACTTTCCTAGGCACGTGGGAGAGGATCTACGACGAAGGGAGGCTAGGTTTAATCGAACAATGATTTGGGACGATAGTAGTTACTCAGTAACTAATGACTCCTTCCCAGCAGTCGACTGTTAATTCTATACCCATCCCTCTGCGTGTCCACCCCCTGCAACCTTCGAGGAAAAACACCTTCGGAAACAATCCTTTTAGAGGTTTATTTTAGAGTAGGTATGATGTTAAAACACTATCCCTCTCAAAATTGAATTTTTATTGCATTGGTATGATTCGGATTGTCTACAGTCTTTTGTTCATTGAGTCGATGTTTCAAACCCCAAAGGGGGTCCATCATCAAGACAAATTAGAAAGATAGAAAATGAATGAAAGATTGTTTTAAAGCTACCCACATGTCGCTACTCATTTGATTTTCCTAATGTTGGCTACGCCTTCCTAAATCGTGAGGTATCTGAATCTTCTGCGTGCATGCAACCCCAAGCCTTTAGCAAGATAGTGGTACTCACCCTAAGGGTTTATGTACCTGCACTCTTCACTATATTTTGCTTCTTATACTTAGTTTAGAAATATCTTACCTATATCATTGATATGTTGAAGGTATGGGAAAAAACAACGATTTTTCAGGTAAACTTCCTACCCCTTTTTTATTTGTTACTCTTTTTTTGGGAATTTCTCTTCCATGAAGAACATGCCTCTGAATTTTAGTTTTCTCTGTTATGTGCATTACAGGTATCATATCACGGTATTTCAGGGTTTATCCTTTAACGTGTGCTTATGAATCGAGGTTTTCTTCTAGCAAATTACTTGCTTGTTTTCTTTTCATTCGTTTATAGGTCCAAAATATATTATCCCTCGGAGGTTTTCTAAGTCATTCTCTGTGGTAGCCTTTATCTTTTTTTCAATTATGGTTAGCAGTTTCTCATGTAATTCTCTTGTAAAGTTTCTATTTCTATAAATGAATCTAAACACCTCTATGTCAATTTTCCTTATCTTGTTAAATTCCACATTACTTACAACGCACTTCTTTTAATAGTAAATATTTTAGATAATTTGATTTATTGTACGCTTAACTAATATTGAAGTTCTTTCATTAAAAGAAACATGTATTATAGAGGGTTGTCTCTAGTTAATAAATGACAAAAATTGATTCAAGTTTTAGATTCTTTTAGCTTTTGGTCACAGAACTACTCCCAACCCACATTATAAGTTTGCAACATTGTATTTAATTTTTTTTTGGTCAGTTGTCTTGTCTTTTTCCTAGCTCCTCAGTCAGTTGCAATTTATTCAATACACAAATTATTTTCGTTATATTTGAGTTTCTTTAGCTTCTAACGATTAGGGGCTATACATAGGTCAATTTAGTTGACTTGCCTTAAGGACTAACCCTAAGTCCTTAAATAAAATATCAAAGAGGGGAAACTCAAACTTTCTCCAATATCAACAATACATGTAGTCAATCACAAACATTAAAACACTTTTTAACAAAGAAAGACATCTAGATTCAGTTTCTTAACCTCACACTTCTCTAATACTTTTACTAATACAAAACCTTAAATAAGCAATACAAAAATGAAAATTAAAGTACTTTTTTCTTTCCTCTGTCTTAGATTACTTTCCAACCACCAAATCATGAGGGAAACAATGCTCCTCCCAACCAATGAGACCAAATTTTAACACTGAATCTTCCCCGAGCCTCCGTCACACCCAGTATAGTTACCAAAACGTTGGCCAGTCTTGATTGACTCATTCAATGACCATCTTATCCCAACCAAACTTGGTCAAGTTTTCAAATTTGATCATTCAAGATTCAATTGGAATTGATTGGTCAACTAGCTTAGAAATCCTAAAGTAACAGTAATTCCTCTCTCATCCTTCATGCCTTAGGTTTGAAGATTGTTGTTTTGGATTTGTTTTTGGAATTTGATTTCCGAGGAACTTTGGCAGGTAATTGCCTTTCCCATAAATTTTCAACTACATAGGTGTGAACCTCTCTATCATTATCTCCCTTATGAGTTTATGGTCATCACATAATCATTACGAAATTAGTAAAATGAAACAACTAAAATTATATGTCCATATCGAATACTATTTTGGCACTTCACATGGCCCATAAAGTAAAAAAAATTATTTTAACTACAATAAACCAATATTTATCAACTTTACGAGGGGGTATTACAACTTCCCCCCTCCCCCTCCCCACCCTTGAGTGAACCATCATCTCGATGTTTTCGAAGCTCTTAGAAGAAACTAGGATATGCTTCCTTCATAAATTTATCATTGTATCATGTATCCTCCTATAGGCTAAAGTGCTTCCACTGCACTTTAACCTAGTTGATAACTCACTTCTATAGCTCATTACCTCTCTTTGGTTCGAGGTTTGATCACCACCAATGAGCTACCATCAGTTTTATACATGAACAAATCCCTAATCACATATACATATATAGATTTTCCCTATAAATCACTTTACCTCTATATCTTTCCAATCAATAATATGTCTAGGGTCATAAATATACCTTTTCAATAATGACACGTGGAATATTTATGTACATGTATGTGGCTGGGCAAGGCTAGCTAACAAGCCACTAGCCCAATTAGAACTTGAATTTGAAATGGGCCACAAAATCAGGGAGTCGGTTTGGCACAACCCCCACAAAGCAAAGTACTTCTTTTAGATTCCACCTGTACATACACATGATCCCCAACTTGAAACTCTTAGATTTTTTTTCTTATGAGAATAAGTCTTCTACGTGTCCTATGCAGCTTTCATATTCATCCTTACCTTTTTCATCGTACCTTCCATTTCTTTTAACATATCTAGCCCTGACATCAACATATATTTGGGGTTACTCTAATTAATGGGCGTTCTACATTTACGTCCATATAATACCTCAAATGGACTCATTTTTAAGGAAATATGATAATTTTTATTGTAGGAAAAGTCCATAAAGTGAAGATAATCTTCCCATTTATTAGGTTGTTGCATCACATACATTCTTAAGGCATCCTCTAGAACTTGGTTCACCTGTTCAGTCTACCCATCTTTTTGGGGATGATAAGCACTAATAAATTATATTTGTGTACCCAACCTAGTCAACAGAGCTTTCAAAAAGGACGATCTGAATTTTACATCCCTATCTGATATTACCACTTTAGGTATAGAGTGCAATATAAAAATTTCTTCCAAAAAAATGTCATCAATTTGAACTGTTTTATAGTTAGATTGCACTTGTATAAAATGTGTAGCCTTGCTTAATTTATCTACCACTACCATGATATAATAAAATTTTCTTCTATATTTAGATAGACCAGTAACAAAATCAAGTGTGATAATATCCCATTTCCATTCAAGGATGGGCAGTGGATGAAGCAAGTCGGTTGGGTGCTGGTGTTCATCCTTCACTATTTGAAATTCCAAACACTTGGTCAAATATTTCATTACCTCTTTCTTCATGCTAGGCTAGAAAGTGTGATAACTAATTTTTGATAGGCAAGATAAGCAGTATAAGGGCTCCTATGGCATTCATTCATAAACAACTTACTGATTTAGGACATAAATTATACTTCTACAGATTAGCACATTGTCTTCACTAATTTCATATCCCAACCATTTTAATGTCCTGTAATTTTTCTTGCTAACATAGAAATTGGTAGTTTGGGTCCCTCAGACCAACATCTTTAATCTATTCCATAAAATAAATTTTAATTGTCCAGAATGAGATTTGATATAGAAAATTCAATTTCCTCCTTAAGACATCTACTACTCGGTTCTCTTTGACTTCAAGGTGTTTAATGCTTAAATAAAATTCACTCCAAAAGGCATCACATCGTGCTTGTCACACATTTCATGAGGGTTGCTTAAAATAACTAGTTAAGGTGCTATGATCCGCCATTGCCATAGATTTCTTTTTGAGTAAGTATTGTTCCATACATTCAAAGTGTAAACCATTGTTGCCAGGTCCACATCTAAGCTGAATATTTTTGTTCATGTTGTTTTAACTTTCTAGACTCATAGGAAACAACTCTTCCCTCTTGCATCAAGACTCCTCTAACAACTTCCCAACTAGCATATGTGAAAACGAACAATTCCTTATTTGGATTAGTGATTCTTAAAATGGGAGTTGTGGTAAGTAAATGTTTTCGCTGGTCAAAGCTATTTTGACATCCATATTTCCACTAAAAGCTCCTCCCCTTATTCTATAAAGAAGTAATGGGGAAGCCACCATTCAAAATCCTTCAATAAAACGTTGATAGTATCTAAATAATCCCACGAAGGATCTAATATCAACCACATTCATGGTAACATACCACTCCTATAGCCTTGATTTTTTCTGGAACTATTGTTATTCCTTCCTGAGTTATAGCATGTCCCATGTATTGAACTTTGTTTTTGTAAATCTCACACTTACTATACTTTACATATATTTGATGTTGCATTAGAATTTGCAAAACTATCTGAAAATTCCTCTTATGCTCTTCTAATTTTCTCGAATAGATGAGAATATCATCAATGAAAATCAACACAAACTTGTCAAGGTATTGATGAAATATACTATTCGTAAGACACATAAACATTCTTAGGGTGTTAGTGAGCAGGACGGGTAGAACTATGAATTCATAATTCCCATAGGTATTTTTTAAAGTTTTCTTTTATAAATCCCCTTCCTTTATTCTATTTTGGTGATATCCAAAGCGTAGGTCAATTTTCGAGAATATGGTCGTACCCTTAACATCATTGAATAGATCATCAATTCTGGGTAGTGGGTATTTATTTTCTATAGTTAGTTTATTTAACTATCTGTAATCCATACGCTGTCCTAAAGTACCAGCCTTCCTCCTAATGGAAAGTACATTGGGGCTCCCCAACTTGACACGCTTGGGTGGGTATATTTTATTATCCAATATTAGCTCCTACAATTACATTGTTAATTGAGTGAACTCTCGGATACTCATATGATGGTGCCCTAAATACTAGGATGGCACCTCGAATTAAGTTAATAGTACATTTGATGTCCTTCATTGTGGGTAATCGATGGATTTCTTGAGGAAAAACATTAGCAAAGCCTTGCATAATAGGTAAGTTTTCAAGTGTCACATTTTTTTCTTTAGAATTAGTGTGCCCCACCTACACAACATAGATTTGACACCCTTTCCAATTGAACTTAGACAATTTGGAGGCTATAATGGATCTTAATTCTAATGATCTCTTTATTACCTGAGCCTCTTATCTAACTCCTTCTTTATAAGGAAACTAATTATTTTTTCCCTATAGTTTGTAAGAGACAGTGTTTTTCCAACTAGTCCATTCCAATTAAAATATCATATGATCCTAAGGGTAACACATTCAAATTTCATGCTATGGTATCATCTACCAATACAACAAGGTATTTATCCACCCTAGTTGTCACCCTCCTCTTGTCCCCTGTCGCTAATTGCTCCATCCACGAACTTTTGAATTTAGTTACTTGTAAATGACTTATTTCTATAATTTTAGGAGCTATAAGTTAGATTGGCTCCATGGTCAATTAAAATAGACAAAGCTTGGTTAAATACCTTACCTTCGAACTCTGGCATAATGGGGTGATATTATGCTTGGTGGCCTTCTATTGTTGCGTTAATCTTCAACAAAATCCTCGCCACCTCCCCCACTATGTTTTGATATTGAATATGTGCTATCAAGTTTGTTCCTTTCCGATAAGAACAATGTTTTACATAGTTTGGCCCTCCACATGCCCAACACATTAGCGAGGGGTTTTCCACTTCATCAAACTTGGGTTTATTGAGTTTTTCTATAGGCATTGATTCAATATATAACTTAGACTTCTACTGAAATCTCTCTAAATTTATATTTTATTTAGTTTTTTATGGTCGCTTGAACTTTGCAAACTTTATACCCTTCGTGTTCAGTGAATTCTTATGTCCTTTCTTTTTTGTCCATCTTTTGTTATTATCCCACTTATGCTTCATTTGTTGGTAGCATATCTGAGCCTTCCAAATAGCTTCATCCATAGTTGTGGGGTTATCAAATTATATTTGTTCCTTCATAAATGCATGTAGGCCACCAATAAATCATTGTACCCTTGTGGTTTCCTCTCATACATATGGAATGCATCTTAGTAACGATGTGAACTTTGTTATAAACTAATCCATGGAAAGTTGTCCTAGCTTAAGATCATGAAAATCCTTTTCCTTTTTGTCATAAAATCATTTTGTTAGGTATTTGTCTTTGAAATTCCCTTGGATGTTTTCCCATGTTACTTCCTATTCATTAATACCCCGTACTGTTTTGATCTCTTCCCACCATAAAGTGGATTTTCCTTGTAACTGATAAATCTTTAGTTGAGCCTTCAAATTATTATCGTACTCATAAATTTGAAATTATTTGTTCTTATTAATCAATCAGGCTTCAACGGCTTCTTCTACCTCACCATCAAATGCAGAGGGTTGAATTTTCTTAAATTCTCCCTTTAATTCAATTTTTTGTCTTTTATGCCCCTTGTGAGTAAACACACTACCAGATTCTACCTGATTATCATCTTTATCATCTTCAAATTCAGGATTATCATGTCTTGGCTTGTGTTCCCTAGCATCGTTTCAATGATCAAGGCTTGGGATGGGATTTCAATGGTTTTTTCGATCTGAGAGACATTTCATGGTCCTTTCTTGTTCCTACATTAGTCTTTGATTATCTGCTCTTAATCTGTCCATCTCATCTTTCAATTTTTGAATTGTATCAAACAATGTAGTGTTTGTATTCCTCCCCTAATTGAACCCACATATTTGGTTTAGTTTCCAAGAATTGAAATGGACCTGCTCATATCAACGGTCTAATAGTCGGTGATTTCTAACTCCTCTCTTCATCGTGTTTCCTCTTTGTAAACACAAACAAGTCCTATTATTATGCGGATCACCCAATTAGATCATAGTATTGGAATTTGGCTCTGATACCACCTATAAGAAACCCCAATATTTGTTCTAGGTGGATATTGGTGGCCACCCACATATTCCACCTATACCTCCAGCCGATTTTGTCTGTTTCCTTGATTATAGCAGCATTTACTATTTTTAGCATTTTTTCAGGTCATGACCTTTTGGAGCTATTTTGACCCCCTAAATGATGAATTTTTTTTTTGAGGTACGCAGTAGGACTATAGTCATATGTAAGGGCTTGTGGAAAACATTGTAGTACTCAAAGAGATATTTATGATGAGGTATCATATGTGCCAAACGGAGATGATATGACCAAGTTATGACCCTGGGAAGTTGGCTACCCAGCTATCCCCAACAGGGCCCGCAAACTCTTGGTATTTCATCTCCTAGGGTTAGGGTTTTGGTTGTTTAGGGTTTTCCCTTGTTGTTAAATAATAAAAGGGCCCTTGAGCCTCATTGTAACACAGTTCAAAGGCATGTATCCACCATATCTCTTCTCATATACAAGCTACCACTGCCCAAGCTAGTTTATTTCCATTCTATATGTAAGAATATTTCATTTCTTTGATATTAATGAAATGAAGTTCTATTTCTACTGCATCTCTATGTTTTTGTGTATATCTATATTTTTTTATTCCTACATAAGTATGGATCAATGGTATCGGAGAGGTCTTCTCTTTCTCTATTTTCTTTTCATGTCCCCAACGAGATCAGGGTGTAAGGAATTAGGGAATAGACTCGTTGAAGCTTTGGAAGACCAAACTCATGAACCCTCACGGCCTCCCATGGTAGAAGAAAACAAAGATGAGGGGGCAGGAGATCCTTTCAAAATATTTCTCAAGGAAGCCCTCGAGTGGCAGAGGAACCCGATGATGAATAACTTTGCCCAAATCCTTCGATGGCCACCCATAGGTGACACATCTTCATCCAACATCCAATCTGGAGGAACCACTGTTTTTAAGGTAAAAGTTAACTTTGATGTTCCCATTTTTCAAGGCCAAATAGATGCCGTTATAAAAATATATGATTAAATATGTTAGAAGGATATTTTTTCAGTTCATGACTTTTCCAAATCGTTTTGCACTCCTCAAAGTTGCCCCACATGTCAAGGATTGGTTGAAAACCTATCGTGGAAAAAAGGACAAAAGGGAATCCGCACTAATTTTCAGTCGCATCCACTTGGAATTCTTTCAGAGATGCCATTAAGGGAAAATGTTACACTATCAGGAGCTATGAAGATAAATACATAAGGTGGACCATGTTGTGCGAGGGAAGGGACCAAGATGTGCTAGATTTCATAAATATTTTTCATACCCTTCGCATGAAGTTAGGTATGAAGGATTCTGAGTGTCATTTGGTACTCAAGTATAATGACTATCTAAAAAAGTACATACAGGATGAGATGGAGTTTCTAGACATCTCCTTACTTAGCGCCAACTATCGATACATTGTTAAGACCAAGAATAAATTTAAATAGAAGAAGCGAGACTTGGATTTGCGAATCTGAAGAAAGAAAAAGGCAATCCCAAAAAACAAAACAAAGGACAAAGCCAAGGCAGGGTGGCCCAAGAAAACCCACTATAGCCACAAGAAAATAAAAATACTGTGAAGATAAAAAAGGACACAGGGAAATTATGTGAGTTCTATAAGAGCCCCATTCACAACACAAGTGAGTGTTGAGCCAAGTAAACACTAGTGGCCAAGGTGAAGGCTTTTGGATCAGATACATGGTCTGACTCTAAGTCAGGAAACGAAAAGGGTAATGACAAAGGGAAGCATATTATTAATGCAGAGCCTAGTGCCACCGTTCCCCCACCATGATCTAGAAGGTTGAGCCTAAAGATCAAGGGGAGGGGTAGTGACTTTTCCTTTCACAAATATGGGTGAAGGGATCTTTGTTGCAGTTCATTGTAGATAGTGGAAGCTAAGAGAGCCTCACTTCAGAAAAGGCGATGAAGTGGTTGGGCCTACTAACCACACCACACTTGTAGCCATAGACCATCACGTAGCTTCACCAAGGGTGAAATCTCCATGTGAGCTAATAGTGTTGCCTCTGCTAAAACATCAAGCCCTTCACATATGAGGTATTGTATGATGTTGCTCCTCCTAAAGTTTATGATGTATTATTAGGCCAACCAGACTTGTTGAAGCATCATGTTGTGTATGAGTCTAGGCCTCACACTGTCATTATTTATTTGGAAAGTAAGTTATACATGATAGTGCCGGTAGCACCCATTATCACCATCTCTTTAATCTCTATGAAGAAATGAAGTAAGATCATTTTCCAAACTGGAAAAGCTTTCTCGTTTATGGTTCAGCCTTAAGGCAAGAAGAATATTGTGGCCACATCCATAGCCTCAAGAAAAATCTCCTCTACTTGGTAGCAACATATGGACAAGGTCATGGAAGAGATTAGGAACATCTTCACCTCACCCATAGGGGTACCCATATACTATGAGGACAAGTACAACATTGATATGACCCTAGGCATGCCTCTACCCTATAGACCAATCTACCAATGATTTGTTCTAGAGAATTATGAAATTAAGAGGAAGATTCGAGAATTGTTGCAAAAAGGGGACATCAAGCCAAATTCATCACCCTCTAGAAGCTCGATCATGTTGGTATAGAAGAAATATGGCACTTGGAGACTTTGTATTAACTATCGAGCATTGAATAAGATCATTATCTGGAATAGGTATCCAATCCCACGGATTGATGACCTTCTGGACCAACTCAAGTAGGCCAATCATTTTAGCAGTATTGACTTGAAATCCAAGTACCACCAGGTACCAATTGAGCCCTCTAATGTGTGAAATACTACCTTCAAATCCAAGGAGGGCCTTTTTGAATGGTTGGTCATTCCTTTCAGGTTGATGAATGCCCCCACAACCTTCATGTGGCTGATGGAAGACATCTTACAACCCTTTACCAACTTGTTTGTGGTAGTGTACTTGGATGACATGTTGATCTTCAGCCAGAGTTTGCAAGATCACATAGACCATATCCAACTAGTCCTCTAAGTTACCTTGATATAACACAAATTATGTGCCAATTTGGAGAAATTAACTTTTGGTATGGCTCCGGTTCAATATTTGGGGTACATCATTAATGATAAAGGTGTGCATGTGGACCCAACCAAGATACAAGTTATTTGGGATTAGTTAGCCCTAACCACTCTAACAGAGCTCCAAAACTATATGGGTCTTACCAATTTCTATCATAGGTTCGTGTTGGGATTCTTTCATATCACTTGGCCTTTGAGTCATGCCACCAAGGGCAGAGAGAAAGAAAATTTATTTTGAGCGTAATCCCCAAAAAAAGCATTAGTTGAGTTGAATCCTCACCTCTACTCTTCACTAGTGCTCACATTACCAAACCTACAACACCCATTTGAAATTAAGATAAACACCTCTAACTATGTTATTGGTGTAGTTCTTACCCAGAAGGGGCATCCAATGGCATATCACAGTGAGACACTTTCAGATATAGTTCAAAAGTATCCCACTTATGACAAAGATATGTATTATATTGTGTAGGTCTTCCGAAAATGGAAGCATTACATTTTGGGGAAGGAAACAATCATCCTCATAGATCACCAACCCCTATAGTTCATACAAAAACAAGCAAACATGCAGAATGATCGCCATCATATATGGTCCACACATCTCCAACAATTCCATTTAAACATCAAGTACAACAAGGGTAGCACCAATAATGTTGCAGACTATCTCAGTCGACCACTGGTCATGGTGTTGACTATTATCCTCCACAATATGCCAACTCTAAGAAGGGAAATCGAAGGAGGTAACCTCAAACAAGTTATGATTCAGAAGCTAGCCCAATTAAACCAAAGATGGATCTCTCTATGAATTCACAACCAATGATGACTGGAAAGCGAAATTATTTTAGGCTATATATGTTAAGCTCAGTTAGGGTTTTGAAAGTTATAGGTTTTGATGTTGGATAAAGGATGAAAACTAGGTAGCTAGGTCAAACGATCAAAGGCTTACATCAGTAAAGATATAGCGGAGAAAGGTAGCAATGCTTTTATGATGGCTTTAGGTTTCATCAGTGTAGTGCAGTGTTTGGAAAAAGAAAAGGTCTTAATGAGCATGTGCATCATGAATTCATTATGTAAGAAGGAAAATTACACAAAATGATATTCCCATCAAAATAGAGATTTATGTAAAGAATTGTGTTTGTAAAAATTAAGGAAAACCAATGAAGAAACAAGATACAAAAATGCGAGATGTATATCATTCAAATAAAACTAAAACAGAGAAAAAACATCATCACAAACTCACTGCATATGACTTCCTAGATAATAGATGCAAACTGCTCCTTTGATTTCCGAAGTAAAATGTCCAAGTACGAGCTACAAGTGTTATCTTCTCTCATATCCAACCTATTCTAAGACTGAGAAAATGATACATATAGAACACAAAAACATCTCCCTTCTCCTAGGAGTTGAATACATGAGTCTAGGAACTGATACATGAGGTGTTCCAACGAAACCCTAATGTCTAAGCAAGTTAAAACAACTCCTTCATTAAAAATTTGACGCAAACTACTCTCACTAATGAGGCCTAAGTTAACATAAAAACAACTTAGAAAGACTATTTACCCATAATTACATCACATTTATATAAAAATAGAAAAATTACATCATGGTCAGAATCTACTAAAACAATTTTGAAGAAAGGCTCTCACAAGGATATGTGTAGTGCCTCGCTTGCAGGAAGATTTTTTAGGCCTTCCCGTGCTCCAAATTTTGCGCTTGGTATCTCATTGGAAAGCTATGTATCCCTATATATATATTTTGAATGATCAAGAAAGTGATTTTACTATTCCAGCAGAATAAAAACTGATTTTCCCAAGACTACTCTCATATGCGCAGCGCCTGTTTCGAAACAGTGGCAAAAAGTGACTTTTTGACCCCTTTTTTGACATTTTCTCCTAATCTATCTGATGACAAGTCTACAAAGGTGGACACATGAGATGCTTAGGCCATTATCTATATAATAGTGGTGATTTTTTGGAAAAGGAGCCCTGAGGAAAAAGTGTAGTGCTTAGGCGTTGCACATATAGTTGTTTCTGAGTCTCAAAATAGGTTAAAAACTACCAAAAATTCCCAAATGACAAAAATTTCTGAAAATTTCTTCAAAATTTTCAAGTGAAGTCATCATATGATATGTCATGTCATGAGGGAGGCCTCAAAAAGTAGATCAAGTTTTTCTTTATCCTTTTGGCTAATTAGGGTTTCCTTGAGTTTTTCCTTCAATTGCTTGATTCTGACATGGGATACCTTGTTCTTTGTGTATTAATTCATGGCCATGTGTCTTTACAAGTTATTGTTCCTCCTTGCCTTCTCGAGGAGCTTCTCTAAGTGGCCAATATACTCTACGTGACCTTTTCAAGCCAATATACTATGTTTGCATTGGTCTCTTTAGCAATTAAGTCATTCATAGTGATTTGACCTCTAGGTAGAGAAACTTATTTATGCAGCTCAAGGGATCTTTTGAGACCTATTGTTGTTGGTTTTGCTGGTGATATTTTCTCTTATTTATCCTTTGAATCATTCAACTGAACCATTTCTTTTCCTTTAACATCCCCCTTCTTCAAAGTTTCTATGTGCTTGTTTTGGAGCATTTGGTTTACTTTTCATTGCATGTGTTATTGCTCTAAGCATGCTATCAAAGAATTAGCCTCTGTCAACCTATCTTCCAACCTTTTGATCTCACCTTCCTTTTCCATTATTATTTTTTGTGCAACTTTGGCTTCATGACCTTTCTCCAAATTTGTCACATTGGTGCCTAAATGAGTGAATTCCTCATGTTGTGTGGATGCTCTCTGTTCACCTAGTATAGGCTTATCCCTTTCAACAATCTTTGTAGAAAGCACAAGACCTTTTCCTCTGGAATAATTCTTCATCACTTATGCCTTAAAAATCCTCTTGGTAGGTCTTCTTGAAGAAACTACCTCTTGTTGTGCTGGTGAGTTTATAGGTGTTGATTCATTACCAGATGCAGCTGGAGAAGCTACGGGAAAAGGTGAAATTGAAAAGCCATCCCAAGACAAATTTACATGTGAAAATTCATGAAAAACTAGAATTTTCACCAAGCCATGATTAAATAGACTAGTATGATGATTTTCTCCCATCTTTTGTACATTCTCTGTCATTTTTGTTAGGCTTCTATAAAGATAGTAAGGCAAGTTGAGTAGCTTCACACCGATGAAATGCATCAAAAGCCTCATGTGGTATTGATACAATCTTGAATACCTACCCTCACATGTAAAATATTTCATGATCAATCTCATGAGAGGGGCATATCTGTCCAGCAAATGTCTGAATGGAGAAACATGTTTTGGAGTTGTCTTAAATGGTGATTTCAAGTACATTGTGTAACTTATAGGTAGAAAGATGATGAGAGCAATCCATAACTGCTATCATAAAACATATATATAACCAACATAATAGCGAAAAAAATACTTATGAAAGGACAACCATATAAACCACATATAATCCAATATAATACTCATAGAAATACAGGGAGATATCACTTTTCATTAATGATGCAAAATCCAAACCTGGGATGCGACTTCCACGTTCCACCAGGCCATAGAATGGATAAGCTCAATATCTCTTCAACCATTCACCCTCGTGCCATATTCCAAGCATGAATGTGGGATCTCATAGAACACATCAATCAAAACTCATCTAGGGCTCCCAAAGGCCATCCACCTCAACCCATCAAATAGTCATTCCACCTCATGGTCGAACATCGGAAAACTATCATCAGATTGGTCTCCATCCAAACCTTCTAGGGCTTCTAGAGCATTTGTTCTAACCAAGGCCTCCAAGACTAGTAACGCAACCCATATCTGTCATTGAGCTTCTAGAGCATTTGTCCAACGAAGGCTTCCAGGACAAGTAACTCAACCCACCAAGGCCTTCCAAGATGTTTTTCCAATAAAGGCTTCCATGACTCTTATCTCATCGCAAGCTATTACAAGGATTCCAGAGCATTTTTCCAACCAAGGCTATAAGACTAGTAACTCAACCCAAGCCGTTACAGGGCTTTCAGAGCATTTGTCCAACCAAGGGTCCAGGAACTAATAACTCAACCCAACCTACGGAAACATAGGAACCAACCAAAATAAAACAAGGAAATAAACCCACAATCACCATGTCTATCCAAGAAATGGAAAGGGTATCTAATCCATTGTCAATCCTAGAAAACCTCCATACCAATGACAAATCATGACCAAGAATCCACATGCATATTCCATGCATGCCAAAAATGGTGAAGAAACCAGGCATGCAACTCGATACCTACAAGCGAATCTGATGTAGGTGTTGATCCCAATGCCTTCTTGTGCTTTCCTTCTCTTCATTTTCCTTCTTTCTCTAAGAATCCAAGTATGCTTCACCTTCTAACAATGCTCCAAGAAGACTCTAAGTCTCTAAGTGTATGAGAGAGAGAGAGAGAGAGAGAGAGAGAATAATGAGAGATCTCCAAAACTGAACTAACCAAGTTTGACCCAAGAGCTTTCCAACTAATCCTCATAAGCCTTCTTATTAATGAGGCCTCTATTTTCTTCATTTTCCATTATTTTCCTTCATTTTCCTCCTCACATGCAACCTGTGACCTTTCACCTTCTTTTTCTCCTAATTTCCTTTAGTTTAAAAAATAAATGTGCGAAAATGCATTTTTGTCTTTCCAAAGCCTTAGCCATTTCCTTTGCAACTTTCCTAAGCCATAATAAACCAAATCAACACCAATTAGGATGTTTCCCACACCATTCAATTTGGAATACATGTCCCATCATCTGTAGAATTTATATATTTTTACATCGAAATTTTAACGAGGGTTGTTACAATCAACCATAATTAATATTCCTGACAGGAAAGAGATTATTATTCTTAAACATATATTAAGAACCATGTGAGATATACATGATGTCAAATCTAGCCCCTGGTTGAAATTTAATATGGAAATATTAATTTTATGTTGCCCACTAACAATACTTAGCTGTCACATTACGGTTAATGTTATGTCTTTGAAGAAAAATTTCTGGAGTCTACGTGGATTGAAGCCACCTAGTGGCATAATCCTTTCCTAGGGATGTGGGAGAAGATCTATGATAAAGGGAAGCTATTGTTAATCTAAATGTGATGGGGTGGTATTAGTTACTGAGTAACTAACCACTCCCTCCTGCCATTCGATTGTTCATTTAGTCCCTATCCCACCATGTATCCTCCCTCTACAAACTTCAAGGAAAAACACCTTTGGAAACAACCCTTTTGGAGGTTGGCATCCTACCAAGCATGATGTTACACCATTGTGCCTCTCCTTATTACTCATAAGAGTTTTTTGCAATTTTAATTGTTATTCTTTTGTCTACTTAGTTTAATAGCTACCCACCTATATTACTCATTTGTTTTTCCTCAAGCTGGCCTGACCTTCCTAAATCGCAAGGTATTTGGAGCTTCTATGTCTATGCAGTGCCAAGCCTATATAAAATTAGTAGTACACTCCCAGAGGGTTTCTGTAGTTGAACTCTTCACTATATTTTGCTTCTTATACTTAATTCAGCAATCTCTAACCTATGTGGTTGATAGATTGAAAGTATGGGGAAACAACACTAGTTTTTCAGGTAAAGCTCCTACCTTCATTACTTATTCGGTAGTAATTTATATTCAGTGAAGAATATTCCTCTTAATTTAAGTTTCTACGTTATGGATTTTGCAGGTAAGGGTTCACAGTCTCCATTTTCAGGGTTTATCCTTCAACATGTGCTTATGGCTCCAGGTTCTCTTCTAACAAATCACTTTATTGTTTTCTTTCCATTCCTTTATAGGTCCAAAATATTTTTACCCTACGAGGGTTTCCAAGATGTTCTCAGTAATAGCCTCTGTCTTCTTTACAAATAGTGTTAGTAGTTTCTCTTGTAATTCTCCACGATGCTAGAACTATTAGGTCCTCGAGCAACGATTTCAACCTTTCTTCGAGAGTTAAATTGTATTTATCTTCTCAATATTTACTGTACAATTGAGTTATGAAGAATCTTGTTAAATTATTGAACTATGCAATGTTTGGAACATGCGAATTTCTACCCGTTTCGTGCGACCCTGAACTCTTAAGAGGAAAACCTTATTTGTATTAGACTAGTTTTTATGTATTATTTGAATATACCCTTGGATGTTGTTGTCTCCTAGAATAAGGTTTCAACTTTAAAATCTCTTATTTGTGTTGCATGTATGTGTGTACTATATAACTTATAACATTATGTCTATAGGTTGATTGTTCTCTAAATGTCCAACGTTCTTCTCTCTCAAATATTTAGAAGAGTTATTCCATCCTTATGTGGTCGAAATTGTAATGTCCTTCCTAGCTATGCAATTCTGGTTTTTACTCTATTATATTTACTTAATAAGTGTGTGATTGATAACAAATGGCTTGATTTGCAAAGTTTCTATTGTTATAAATCAATCTAAATATCTCTATGATGGTTTTCCTTATCTTGTTAAATTCCAGATTATTTACAACTCCCTGATTTTAACAGTAAATATTTAAGAGCATGCATTTCATTGTAAGGTTAATTACTATTCAAGTTTTTTCTTAGACAAACATGTATTATAGAAAGATGAGTTTAATTACTAAAAGAGCAAGACCATCCACTTTCAATTCACTTAACAAACTATTTTTTTTTTGTTTTAGCTTTCAATCACATGCGTACTCGCGACCTCCATTATAAGTTGACAACACTATCTATAATTTTCTTTCGTTGAGTTGCCTTTTCCTTTTCTGGGTTAGTTGTGATTTATTCAATACACACAACTTATTTGAGTTCTATTTGAGTTTCTTTATTTTCTAAGGATTAGGGACTATACATAGGGATTATAAGGAGAGGGGAAATTTAAACTCTCTCCACTATCAACAATACATACAACCAATCGCAAACATTGCAACTCTTTTTAACAAAGAAAGGCTTCGAGATTTAGTTTTTTTAACCTCAGACTTGTCTCCATTCTCTCTGGTCACCGTTTATACTAACAAAAGTTTTGTTGCATGACATAGTTAGCGAAGTCACCAATAAGAAAGGAAAATCATGTGAAACTAATTCCTGGGCACACCTTTCAATGTTAATCAGGAGGTCAGAAGGTCATGGGTTGGCCCTCTCCAACTATTATGAATTTTTGTTTAATTAAGTCCTAACTTTAATATAGGCCAAACTCGGGTCATTTTTCAATATTTTGGTCCATTTTATCATTCAAATCTCAAAACCAAATACATGGGAAAAACTTCACAAACCAACCCCTTGGTGAAAACTTTGAGGTTGTGCCACATCATGAGCTTATGTCATGGTAATATCATCTGGGCCACTTGGCACCTTCTACATGGTCACATGTGTCACTTGGATTTGGCCCATTAGGTTACCCAAAAATGTTGAAAGTTCTTGCCACGTGTCCTACATATTTCCATATCCTGCTAACTTCATCTCCCAAGTTGTTGCCAACATACCAAGGTGAGCTAATCACACTCTTCCAAGTGTTTGCTTATAGTTGGTACCACATAGGTTGGGGGTCAGGACATTGTTCTCCTACCGAATTATGTTGCATGTCCTGACCCTTGACTATATAGCTAGTTTTTCATAGGTCAGGAGGTCAAGGTCAGGACTTTTTTTTTCCTACGAAACTCTGTTGCGTGGCCTATCCTCTAACTAGACCCGAATCACCTCAATCACGAACTTAGTTCAAAATCTGCCTAAATCTTAAGCAAGTGAGCTTTTCTATCTACAAATTTCAACTCATTGTAACTCCCAATCGAGAAGGCCTTTCTGAGACTTCAACATACCATTGGAAAGTTCTTCCAAAACACTTTCCAACTACGCCACTTTCAGAAGAAGGTAAACTGATCTTTTGAGACATAATCTCTTTGAATGTATGGGACTCCCCATCCATCATAGTCATCTTTTTATGGCTTCTCCACTAAGCCCGCTACTATGATGATTCTATATAGTAACCATGGGACTCTCTAAAAAACATACTCTTTAGTGCAAACATCTTCTACTTTTGACCTTAAAGCTAGTCTGGTTGACATCATTGCCAACATACCAAGTGCCACCAACCATTTAGACAATGTCAATTGTACAACAATTATGGGGTGATAAAGAGTTAGACGGAAAAAGGAAACTCATATATTGTAAGAAGGTTATCAACCCCAATCTTGAAAATGAAAATCATCTCTCTACTATGACTACTGTGAAGAAGAAAATAAAATAAACATTGCTAAAATAAGAACAAATTCGCATGTACTTTCTAGAGATATTAGAAATTGGGCAATTTCAAGAATGCCATGGGATGAAAGTGTATGTGACCTTCGGGACATAAGATAGTTGAAGATAAAAATAAAATTTTCTTATATTTTTCACCTTATAGTCACATTTAGTTTATATTTTAAACTATGTGTTACATTATCAATCTTATTGATCTTTTAAGTCAACAAAACCATAATGATGTTGGAATGCTCCATTAATATTTTAATATAATAAAAATAAAATGAATAAAAAAAATTCACTAGAGTTTCTAAAATCTTGTAAATTATTTCAATCATAATAGATGTTAATTATCATAATAATTATAAATAATTAAATTTTATCTCATTAACTTTTGATAATTAAACCTGGTTTTTTTTTTGTTATATATATGGTAATTAATATATATATATATATATATATATTAATTGGGAAAACATATCTTATATATTATACAAGATATTATCTTACCATCATATTATTTATACAAATCAAAAAATACGCATTGATCTTAACCATTGTAATCATATGTGATAATTTGATATTACGCTGTTTACACAAAATTGGAGTTTCATTGTGTATAAGATGGTAAGCAGCCTTTCCCTTTCAATCACAGTACTTCACTGGTTCCTTGTAATCATATTTCATAATTTGTTATGAAGCTCGATTTGCTTTAAATTGGAGTTTCATCATCCCTAATGATGACTATAACTAGCCTTTCCCCTTTCTTCACATTATTTTATTGGGATCGTTGGGTTTCTTCGGTAGTCAAGTCCTTTTAATGGGTTAACCGTTACATTTTTGTGTTCTGCAATTTTTGTTTTTTATGGGAAGTCTCTTTTTAATAATTTAATTGTTTAATATTATTATTTATACACAATCACAATCGCAACTATTCCATCATTCAACAAACTACATAATAAATTTAAAAATAAAACAATTAAAAGACCCTTTAATATTCTCACCAAAAACTGCAGACATTAAAACAAATCTAAACAAATCAGATCAAGGACATGTTTAGTAAAACTAAACATTAATATATATTGGATTATTGCAGGGAAAGCATAGTTCTGATTTCTTTGTAAAGTACAAAAGCTTCCCACTCTTCTTACATACAATTTTATATATGCAGTCCCATGGATCGAGATTTGGTAAACGCCCTATTCATCCGACTGGTGTCTGGAAAACGTTAACTGAAATAAATCGAGTGAGGGAAAAAATTACTGCGTTATTCATTTTTGGATTACTTTTGTTAAAACTGCTTAAAATCTGATATACCAAAATTATTGTACTTATGAACACTCTTCTCTGCTCCACGAACAGAGCAATATAACAAATTTATTATTTTTATCTTATATTGTTCGCGTTAATTTTGCTGTGGAGAATTTTGGAATGGTAAATTTGCTTTATCTATGAATTTTCCGAAATGCTAAATGCCCATGAAATGCTGAATCCATCCGTCCAACAATTTTATAAATAAAGTTGGCACAGTAATATCGCCTCAAGCAGTGCCTACATTTGTGCCCTTGTCAGGGAATATTTACAGATTCTTTAACACAAATGTGGGATTTTCTTTAAAATATATTTTGGTTTTTGGTTGAGCAGAGAAGTTTATTGAGTGAAGAGACTTATTGAGAGAAGTTTATTGAGTGAAGAGACTTATTGAGGTTTATTGAGCCTAAAGATTTATTCTATTTATTCTACAATATGACGTGTAAGAATGACCTGTAAGAATGTCATCAAAGTTTCTATTTTGCTATATCATCTTAAAATTTGAAAAAACGTAAAAACTAAAAAAATTAGATAACTATACAACACATTTAACAAATAAACAAATACTACAATACTTTTTTCTACATAAACAAATAGTACAATTAATACAACAAGGATCTAAATATGAATATGGTGGCCGTCCAATTTATGAAACCAAGAGTGAAATAATACAAAAGAATCTGAAATCTAAACTTCAATAATCTAACTCAAATAAGACCGGGATCTGCAGCAGCTGTACCTCCAATTATAAACCAAAACCAATCCCACCATCATATATCTATGAAGAATCCCCCCTCCGTATGCTACTTCAGAACCCGAAAGAAAACCACACATAAAACCATGCAGAGGGTGAGGAACTAGGGTGGAGATCATAGTAACGGAGATAGCTTAAAGAAGGAAGGCGGCTCCTCCAACCAGGGCGCCCCCGAAGATAGCCATCTTCTCTAAACTGGCGGTAGAGGTGGCTCCACTTGTGACAGTCGGTGATGAAGCGGGAGACTTAGCGGCGGTGGGGCCGTGCGCTATGTGTGACTCGGGTGAGAAGGCCATTTTACTGGGGGCGGAGGCTATTTTAGTAGGGGCGGCGGCCACTGGTGATTTCGCTTTGGATTTAGCAGGTGCCGTTGCTGGCGCTGCCATAGAGGATGAGCTCAAATATACCAAGGCCAAGACCAAGAACAGAAGCGCAATGAATCGGGCCATTTTTTTCCCAAGTTAGGAGAGTAGTACTATAATTTCCTGTGATGGAAACTTTAGAATCTCGATATCTTTTTCACAAATCAACACAACAGGTATGCTCAAGAACGGGAAAACGGAGAATGTGTGGAGGCAGGAAGTTGGGAGGTGAGGGCATGATATATAGTGCCACAAGGTGGGAATCAGTTATCAAGGAGCGCAGGTGTTCGGTTTTCTGTAGGCGGTTTAGTGTTAGGTTAAAGTTTACCATCTGAACCTGCCCGAGTCTCCATTCAGCAGCATCTCACCATCTGGCATCCTTACAGTGAGCTGGATTGACGCTGGCAAAATTGTAAATAACTGTCAATTCTGTAGTTTATCATTATTTTCTTTGCTCTAACATGGGCTAGTACATACGACAGAATCAACGTTATCATCACTGCTGCTGCCAGGAATATTATTCGCACCGTTACAATCAGAACGAGCATATGCAACAAAATATAATGAGAATCAGAACCAGCATATGCGACAAAATATAATGAGATATATGTATTGCCGACCCAAAAATGCAAAGTTGACATTTTTTCGGAACGGTCGAAAGATGAGTTAACATGTAAGTTTCACGTGTGTTAAGATAGGTTACCGGTAAGTAGTTGTGTTTACATAGGTTACTATAAAATTCAAGTGTTTGGGAATTGAATTTATGTACAAATTTCAAAATATGTTTCAAGTAACTAAATTTTAGTATATTAAAAATGTGTAATCTACAAAATTTAAGTGTCAGGCAATTGAATTTATTTATAAATTTTAAAATAATTTAATTTTACAGGCAATTGAATTTATTTATAAATTTTAAAATAATTTAATTTTAATATATTAGTAAGTTGATATTTTTTTTAAAGCCATCTCAAAATAATTTAATAACTAAATTTCAACTCTATAATTTCCAAATTTAAATGTTTTGAATGTTTCAATTATCATGTAAAATTTATTTATACATTTCACAACAAATTTTAAACCATTAAAATTCAGAATGTTATAAAAATTGCAAGTTGACTTTTTTTTTTTAAATTATGGCATACATAACTAAACACATACCAATATGAACTTTATTGTAGATTATATTTTAATATAAATATGTTTAATTAAAATTGAGGATATAATTTATTAAGCATATAAAAACATTGTAGCATAAATAATTGTAGAACTAAAGTACTTAACTAGGCTTTTGAAGTTCCATTTGTTCATTCTCTTTCAACAATGGGTCACCCTCGAGCTAGGGCTTTGACTCCACACGAATTAGCATCAACATGTCCAAAAGTTGGTACACACATAGTACCAAGAACTAACGCCCAAGGTACCAAGCTTGACCTTCTCCAACCAACAATCTTGTGGTTTCTAGGAGTTCTAGTGCCCTCATAGGGATTTCAGGTAGCCTTCCAAGCCTCGGAGAGCCTAGCTTCCAATCGCGCTAGCCTCCAACCAATAATTCCTATGGCTATGAGGAGCTCCATTATCCTCACAAGCCTTTCGAGTACCCTTCTAGACCTCACACAACTAAGGTATGAAACCCAATAGCCTCCAGCTAGTAGTCTTGAAGCTCCTAAGAGTTCCAATGCCCTGAGAAGCCTTCAAGGTACCTTCTATGCCTCACACAAGCAAGATAGCAAGCCTGACAAACTCCAACCAACATTCATGCGGCTTCTACGAGTTCCACTACCCTCTACGTCATCCAAGTATACTTATATGCTTCCATTTCAACCATGGTCTCGAGGGTTCCATGGTCATCTATCTAGAATCATGTACATGAAATATTTCATACACATATCATGACACATAAATCTCTTGTGTAATTCTTCCTTTTCTGCATTCATAATGCCAAACATGCCTCTCTTGTATGCATGCTTATTTTCTACCACCTCACACACCTTAGGCCCTTAATAAACTTTGGTTATATGCATAGGAAATTTTTATGATTACTGAATCATAAGTGTATGTTTTACACATCCATGGAGTCACAACCTCTCATTCGTGTTTCTTCTTTAGGTCTGCAACAAGTTTATTTTATTGATATGAATGTGCTACATAATCACATTATTAGGCCTTTTAGTGTTAAAACATAAAAATTGTTTACATGGCCATACAAGCCCCAAACATGAAATATTTAACCACATAGGCACAATGGCCCCCGTGAGAGATATACACACACATCTCGACAAGACAACCCTAAAAAAAGTATTGGGCTTACAAGTGTAATTAATCAATCCAAGCTCACTAACCCACTTCTTGATTTACGTGTTATTTGCATTCCAAGGGTCAAGCAAGGTTATTATAAGATTCTACACACATTTAATTTAATTTCAAAATATTTGTCACATTACTAACCTTTTTTTATCTTTTAAGACAATAAGACTATGGTGATTTTGGAATGATCATTTTAATACTTTACTAGAATAAAAATCAAATCCTAAATAATTTTGAGTAAACTCTTGCATTTCTCAGGTCATATGGATCGTTTCAATCTTAATACATATTAATTGATAGATACATATTTTCTCTAACTAACCATTAAGAATGAATATTGATTCTTATATAATCACAATCTATATATAATTAGACTCATAAATAAATCAGCATTTTAGTCTTAAAGGATTATCATATACCATATTAGATAATTTTTTCTCTTCCCATCACACTATTTGTACCAAGAAGAAAATGCACATAAATCATAAGCATTGTAATGATAAGTGATCATTTGAGATTAAGCTTAACTCCAAATTTTAGTTTCATTTGATACCAAGTTGTAACACACCTTTAACGGTAACACGTTTCTATTAAAAAAAAAATATTATAACCTTATGATATAGCATATCAACTTGATAAATAATATTCAACATTCATAATTATCCTTATTAATTATCTTTGTTAATTATCAACCATAATTAACCTTTTGGACAATAAAAATATTATTATGCTTAGAAATATATTAATAACTGTGTGAGATATACACGATGTTGAATTTCGCCCCTCGCTGAACTTTAATATGGAAACATTAATTTTATCTTGTTCACTTGTAATACTTAGTTGTCACATTATGGGTAATGTTATGTCTTTAGAGGGAACCTTTTGGAGTCTATGTAGATTTATGCCACTTGGTGGCTTAATCCTTTCCCAGGGATGTGGGAGAATGTTGGGTCCCTATAATACTAGTGATTACCCCATCACTATTGTAGGTGTACCCCTAATTAATATTGTTGTGCCCCTATTGTCCCCATATTGTTGTTACTGTGCCCCATAGAATCTCTCTATTGTTATTTTTGTGGCTTTATATTATTATTGCTAGGTCGGCTGGGTTATATTGTGACTCCTTAGGCTCCTATATATAGAAAGGAGGTTTTGTCATTTGAATCATCCAAGAATTGTTCATTTATGTAATGTAAAGGAGGTTTCCCCCTCAAAGAGTCTGAATTCTAAGGCGTTGATCTTTCTTTTCTATCTTTTTTTTTTAGCTGGTTTCATAACATTTTGTATCATAGCTTTGGATTCTAGCGTTTCACTGCTCCAAATAGGTCATCGTGGCATTTTCGCTATAATTATTTTCTGCGACATTTTAGAAGCTAAAAAAAAACCCATTTGATAAGAAATCATGTTGAACCTCGGACCTGAATTTCAAAGCTTTTCGCACTATATTTGCAGAGATATGATCTGAGGAAGTTGGTCTTTTTGCAGACTCCTCAATTACATTCCAAACAAGTGACCTAGGGAAAATTGTCATAACTTTCTCTCTGAGTATCAGATTGAAATTTCGTAAGAAGTTGTAGAAAGAGGATGGACTGTAGTTTCTTATAGATATATATTTCAGAGCCAAAGGTTGAAGCAGTGACTCGTGGCACGTCGTACAAGTTCTCTCTACTGAACTAGTCTATAATTAGGTCACTGTGGGTGATTTTGCATAACTCTTCCTTGGAGAATCCAATTTGGATCAAACTGGTGGCATTAGAAAGAGGACATAGAGTGCTACTGCAGGTCACAATTTCAGAACTAGATGAGCTAAAAGTACAGAGATACATCAGAGGAAATATCGAGCTCCTAAAAAGTGAAAACGTTGTGTAGATTTTTTTAAATTTTTGCTTGAGCTTGGTTTGAAAATTTATTTTCAAGCAATTCAAAGGGCATCGTAAAGAATTATTATCTATAATTGATGCCCCGGGAAAAGAAAATTCAAACACCTAGTAAGCAACCTGAAAGATCTAGCATGACTCATGAAGAAGAGGAAGAAATGCTACATGATATATCAAAATTACAAGACCAAGTACAACAAATATCACTGTCATAAAAGCTAACAGAAGCCAAGATAAATGGTGTGGAATCTAAGATAAAAGGCGTGCAAGCTAAGATGGATGATTTGAAGATAGATTTGAAGACGGATTTGAAGAAAGACATGGCAGATTTGAAAACAACTTTGAAGACAGACATGGCAGATTTGAAGACAGATTTGACAAATTTTCTACAAGAAATACTTACTAATGGTGAAAAGGTAGTAAAGGAAACTCATGATGCAAACAAAAGAAATGTTAATCATGATGACTCTAATGTGGGATAGAAGACCCACCATATTCAAAAATCGATATGAGGAAGTTTGATGGCAAGGATCTTGCAACATGGATATTACAGATGGAGCAATTTTTTGATCTCAATAATGTGCAAAACACACAAAAGGTACGTATGGCAACTTTATATTTGGAACCAAATCAGTTTGTTTGGTATCAATGGCTTTGCTCTCGTAAACAATTTATCACTTGGGCAATTTTTACGGAAGAATTGATGGCACATTATGAGGATACAAAAAGCAACACTTTTTTTAGCCAATTGATAAGACTCAAACAAAAGGGTTCAATAATGGAGCACATTGAGGAGTTCCAAAAATTGAACATAAGGGTAAAAGATATTCCAGAGGAGCATAGGATTGATGTGTTCATAGGGTCTTTAAAGGATAATATCCAACATGATGTTCGCCTTTGGGAACCTGATTCATTAGAGAAGGCATTCAGGTTAGCAAGAAAAATGGAAAGCAAAATTATGGCAACCAGGAAGCATACCACTCACATCTATAAAGACGGAAGTGGTGTTGCCGCTAGTCTTCCACAACCTATAATGTTGACACCACAACAATTGGAAGAAAAAAGAGCAAAGGGCTTTGTTACAGTTGTGATAGAAAATACACTAAGGGTCATAAGTGTGCTGAGAAGAAATTATTCTACATAGATTGTGAAGAGGAAGAAGAAAAGGAGCAAGAAAGGTCAAAAGAAGAGGATATACTCCAAGAACAAAACCTAGATAAAGAAGAAATGAATCTGACCATATATTGTAATGCATTGGCTGGAACTACCACTTCTCAAATCATCAAGATATAAGGACAAATCAAAGAAAAAGGTAATAGTTTTGATTGATTCAGGAAGCACCCACAATTTTATTCATTGTAAGGTAGCAAAAGAATTGAATTGCTTCCTATATCCAGCACCAGAGTGTCAAGTGATGATTGCAAATGGAGGAATAATAAATTGCTCTGGAAAGTGCCATAATATCAAGCTATCGATGGGAGAATATGTATTGACTAGCTCAATGCTTTCCATTCCAATGGGAGGTGCTGATGTTGTACTAGGAGTCCAATGGCTCCAATCCTTGGGTACAATAGATTTTAATTTTCAAGAACTTTTCATCAACTTTTCTGCGGAAGGAAAGGAAGTTGAATTAAGGGGTATTGCAGGGAAACGAGGAAGGATAATCAGCTCTAATGGTATGACAAAGCTTCTAAAAATGGAACAAAGGGGTGTAATTGCACAATTATGTTCGCTAGATGTTTCCACATCGGAATCATCTATTTCTCCAGATCTCCAAAAAGTCCTGGACAATCATTCCAAGGTATTTGAGACTCCCAAAGGTCTCCCACCTATTCGTGATCATGATCATGCTATTCATCTGATTCCAGGAAGTGTTCCTCCAAACATCAGGCCGTACAGATATCCCTATGCCCAAAAGAGTGAAATTCAACGTATGGTTGCAGAAATGCTAGAGGCTGGTATAATTCAACCTAGTCAAAGTTCTTTCTCTGCTCTAGTAGTATTGGTGCACAAGAAGGATGGATCATGGCGCATGTGTCTGGATTATAGGGAGCTCAACAAGCTAACTATTAAAGATAAGTTTCCCATTCCTGTCATTGATGAATTACTGGATGAATTGCATGGATCAATTTACTTCACCAAGTTGGATCTTTGTTCAGGATATCATCAAATCAGAATGAAGACTGAAGACATTCCAAAAACAACATTTAGAACTCATTAGGGTCATTATGAATTTTTGGTCATGCCTTTTGGCCTTACCAATGCACCTTCAACATTTCAAGGTTTGATGAATTCCATTTTCAAACCATTCCTTAAAAAATTTGTGTTAATATTTTTTGATGTTATACTAATCTACAACAAGTCTTGGAAGGATCATGTTGAACATGTTGACAGGGTTCTACAACTATTGGAGGAGAAACAATTATATGAAAAAAGATCAAAATGTTTCTTTGGAGTACAATAGGTGGAATATATGGGTCATATTATATCTCATGAAGGAGTTAAGGTAGACCCTAGAAAAATCAAAGCCATTAAGGAATGGAAAATCCCCACATCCATAAAGCATCTACGAGGATTTCTCGGGTTGATAGGGTGTTATCGCAAGTTTGTTAAGAATTATGGGAGAATAGTAGCACTTCTAACAACATTATTGAAGAAAGATGCATTTTCATGGACTCTAGAAGCAACAAAGGCCTTCGAACATCTTAAAGAGGCAATGTGGCAAGCACCGTCTTAGCTACACTAGAATTCACAAAAACCTTTATTGTGGAATGTGATGCTTTATGAAATGGAATTGGTGTTGTTTTAATGCAAGATGAAAGACCCATTGCTTTTGAAAGTAATCCAATCAAGGGAAAGTTTTTACACAAAGCTATTTATGAGAAGGAAATGTTGGCAATACTCAATGCACTTAAGAAATCGTGACCCTACCTAATGGGAAGACACTTCAAGGTAAAAACGAATCATGATAGCCTTAAATACTTTTTAGAACAAAGATTATCCTCTGAAAAGAAACAAAATTGGGTCACAAAGATGTTGGGATATGAATTTGAAATCATCTACAAAAAGGGAAGCAAAATGTGGTGGTAGATGCACTCTCAAGAAAGAATGAGGATGTGGAATCATTGTTGTGTGCCATTTCTATTATCCAACCAGATTAAATAAATGAAGCAAGGGAGGAATGGAAGAATGACGAAGACGTGTGGGCACTTATTCGAAAGTTACAACAAGATTCTAGTACGTTCGATACATTTAGCTGTCAAAATGATTCGTTATGTTACAAAGATCGCTTATAACTTTGTAAGAATTCCCAAGTAAAACAAAAGATTCTTATGGAAGTGCACACTTCTCCCTTAGGAGGGGACTCAAGATTTTTAAAAGCTTACCACAAGGTTAAGAAGGAATTTTTTTTCGATGCCCTTAAATTAGATATTCAAAAGTTTGTGGCAGAATGTTTAGTTTGCCAACAAAATAAAGTTGAAACAATGAAGACACTGGGTCTATTACAACCTTTATCCATTCCAAGCCAACATTGGGAGGAGGTCCCAATGGATTTTATCACATGTTTACCCAAGTTTGAGGGAAAGAGTGTCATCATGGTGGTAATTGACAGACTTACCAAGTATGCACACTTTTGTGCATTATCACATCCATTTAAAGCCAGTACAATTTCTACTGCATTTATGAAAGCAATTCAAAAGCTACATGGAATCCCAAAGATTATTGTAAGTGACAGAGATCCTATTTTCACTAGAAATTTTTGGACAAAATTATTTTCTTGTCTTGGTACTCATTTAGCTCATAGCTCATCTTATCATCCTCAATCTGATGGGCAAACTGAGATAGTAAACAAATGTTTGGAAGGATATCTTCGTCGCTTTGTATCTGATAAACAGACACAATGGGTCAAATGGTTGCCTCTGGCTGAATGGTGGTATAACACTTCCTTCCATACAGCAACAAAAATGACCCCATTTATGGCACTTTATGGGTATCAACCACCATCCATCACATCATATTTAAGAGAAAATTCTAAGGTTCAAGCAGTGGAACATCACATCAAACATCAACAACAAGTCCTCCAACTCTTAAAGGATAACCTCGTGTTGGCACATAATAGAATAAAACAACAGGCAGATCAACATCGCAACGAAAGAAATTTTGATGTAGGTGATTGGGTATTCCTATGGCTACAACCATATAAGCAAATGTCCCTCAAGCAAGCTAAGAGGGATAATAAATTATCACCAAAGTATTATGGTCCGTATAAGGTGTTGTAAAAGATTGGTACTATGGCATACAAATTGGAGCTTCCTGCAGCTTGTCGATTACACCGACTTTTCCATGTTTCATGCTTAAAAAAGGTTATAGGTGACAAGCTCCCAGTTCAAACAATATCGTCAGAACTTGACGAGGAAGGAGAAATTATATTGGAACCGGAAGCAGTCACAGAAACAAGAACTCAACAACTACGAAATAGATCAATTTCAGAGTATCTTATCGAGTGGAAGAACTTATCTGCTAAATATTCCACATGGGAGGATGAGAATTTTATACAGAAGCATCCCGAACTACTCAAGCGTTGAGGACAACACTTTTTGAAGGAGAGGGGCATGTTGGGTCACTATAATACTAGTGATTACCCCATCACTATTGTAGTTGTACCCCTTATTAATATTGTTGTGCCCCTATTGTCCCCATATTGTTATTAATGCGCCCCATAGAATCCCTCTATTGTTATTTTTGTGGCTTTATATTATTATTGTTAGGTCAGCTAGGTTACATTGTGACTCCTTAGACTCCTATATATAGAAAGGAGGTTTTGTCATTTGAATCATCCTAGAATTGTTCACATATGTAATGTAAAGGAGGTTGCACCCTCGAAGAGGCTAAATTATAAGGCATTGATATATATTTTCTATCTTTTTTTTGAGCTGGTTTCATAACAGAGAATATCTACGACAGAGGGAGGCTAGGGTTAAGAAAACAGTGATCTGGGACAATAGTAGTTACTCAGTAACTAACAACTCATTCCCAATGTTCAACTATTCATTTTCCTCATAACCCTCTCAGTGTTTTCCCCATGCAACCTTAGAGAGAAAGCACCTTCCAAAACAACCCTTTTAGAGGTTTATGTTCTACTAGGTATGATGTTACACCAATGTCCCTTTCATCCCTCTCCTTACAACTTAGAAGTTTTTTATGCAAATTTAATTGTTATTATTTTGTCTTCTTAGTTTGAAATCTACCCACATGTTGTTACTCATTTGTTTTTCCTCACGTTGGTTAGGCCTTCCTAAATCATGAGGTAGTGGAAGCTTCTGCATGTATGCAGCCCCAAGCCTCTAGCAAGGTAGCGGTACTCACCCAGAGGGTTTCTATACTTGAACTCTTCACTATATTTTTCTTCTTATACTTAGTCAAGGAATATTTGACCTCTATTGCTGACATGTTGAAGGCATGGGAAACAATAATGATTTTTCAAGTAAACTTTGTACCTTCTCCATCCTTTGTTACTTATTTTTTAGGAATTTCTCTTCCATGAAGACCATGCCTCTGAATTTTAGTTTTCTTTTTTATGGACTTTGTAGGTATGGGTTCGGGGTCTCCACTTCCATGGTTTATCCTTCAACATGTTCTTATCGATCCAAGTTCTCTTCTAACAAATTACTTGATTGCTTCTTTTTCATTCGTTTACAGGTCCAAAATAATTTTAGCCTAAACTGGTTTCTAAATCGTTCTCGGCAGCAGCCTTAGGTCCTTTTTCAATTAGGGTTAGTGGTTTATTGTGTAATTATCTTGTAAAGTTTCTATTGTTATAATGAATTTAAACATCTCTATGAAAATTTTCCTTATCTTGTTAAATTCAAGATTACTTACAATGCACTTATTTTAAAAGTAAATATTTAAGAGCATGTGTTTTATTGTAAGATTAATTAATATTCAAGTTATTTCTTTAAAATGAAACATCTATTATAGAGGTTGCATTTAATTACTAAATGAGCAAGATTGTTTCTATTTTTATATTCACATAACAACCTATTTTCATTTTTTTTCGCTTTCGGCCACAGGGGTACTCCCAACCCGCATTATAAGTTCGCAACATTGTCTTTAATTTTATTTTGGTTAGTTTTCTTGTCTTTTTCTCGGTTCCTTGATGAGTGACAATTTATTCAATACACAACTTCTTTTAGTTATATTCTAGTTTATTTATTTTATAAGGATTGGGGACTATACTGAGGCTATCAATTTAGTTGACTTGGCTTGAGGACTAACCCTAAGTCCTTAAAAAAATATCAAAGAGGGGAAACTCAAACTTTCTCCACTATCAAAAATATATACAATCAATCACAAACATTGCAACTCTTTTTAACAAAGAAATACCTCTAGATTCAGTTTCTTAATCTCACACTTCTCTAATAATTTTACTAATACAGAACCTTGAATAATCAATACAAGAATGAAAACTAAAGTATTTTTTGGTTTCCTTTGTCTGAGTCTGATTATTTTCCAACCACCAAATCACAATGAACACAATGCTCCTCCCAACCAACAAGGCCAATGTTAACAATGAATCTTCCTTGAGCCCGCATCACACCCAGTATAGTTACCAGTATAGTGTTGAGTCTGCAATAACTCTTTCAATGACCATTTGATCCCAACTAGGCTTAGTCAAGTTTTCAAATCTAAGCATTCAAGCTTCAATTGGACTCGACTCGTCAACCAGCTCATAATTCCTAAAGTAACATTAATTCCTCTCTCCTCCTTCCTGCATTAAGTTTGAAGATTACCGTTTTGGATTTATTTTTGGAATTTTATTTCCAAGGAGGAACTTGGGCAAGTAACTACCTTGCCCTTAAGTTTTGAACTAACTAGGTGTGAGCCTCTCTAGCGTTGTATCCCTTATGAGTTCATGGTCATCACATAATCATTAAAAAATTAGTCAAATAAAACAGCTAAATTATATTTCCATGTCAAATACTATTTTGGCCCTTCCCATGGCCCACAAAGTAAAACAAATTCATTTAATTGCAGTAAACCTATATTTACCAACTTTACCAGGGGGTATCACATCTTCCCCCCTGAGTGAAACATCATCTCGGTGTTTTCCAATCTCTCAGAAGAAGTTAGAATATGCTTCCTTCATAAATTTCTCATCCTACCAGGTATCCTCCTCTATGCTAAAGTAATTTTTTTGCACTTTAACCTGGGTGATAACTCACTTCTGCAGCTCATTACTTCTCTTTGATTCGACCTTTGACAATTCTCTTTGATTTTCCCTATAAATTACTTTACCTCTATATCTTTCCAATCAATAATATGTCTAGGGTCATAAATATAGCTTTTCAATAATGACACATGGAAGACATTATGTACATGTATGTGGCTGGGTAAGGCTAGCTGATTTTCCACTAGACCATTTTGCGCCTAAATTTGAAATGGGCCACAAAACAGGGGAGACAATTTGGCACAAGCCCCCAAAGAAAAGTACTTCTTTTAGGTTCCACTCATACATACACATGATCCCCAACTTCAAAATCTCCGTAAATTTGTTTCTTATGAGAATAAGCCTTATGTGTGTCTTGTGCAGTTTTCATATTCATCCTTACCTTTCTCATTGTACCTTCTGTTTATTTTAACATATCTAGTCGTAACATCAATTTATCTTTTGGGTTACTCTAATTAACGGGTGTTCTACATTTACATCCATATCATACCTCAAATGGACTCATTTTTAAGGAAATATGACAACTGTTATTATGGGAAAAGTCCATCAAGTGAAGATAGTCTTCCCATTTATTGGGTTGTTGCATCACATACATTCTTAAGATATCCTCTACAACTTGGTTCATATGTTCAGTCTACCCATCCCTTTGGGGATGGTAAGCACTATTGAATTATATCTGTGTACCAAGCCTAGTCAAGAGAGCTTTCAAAAAGGGAGATGTGAATTTAACATCCCTTTCTGATATTACCAAATTAGTTATACCGTGCAATCTAAGAATTTCTTTCAAAAAAAATGTCATTAATCTCAACTATTTTATAATTAGATTGCACCGATATTAAATGTGTATCCTTTCTTAATTTATCTACCACTACCATGATAGAGCCATTTTGTTTCTCTATATTTAGATAAAACAATAATAAAAATCAAGTGTCATAATCTAGGATTTCCATTTAGGAATGGGCAGTGGGTGAAGCAAGTCAGTTGGGTGTTGGTGTTCAACCTTCACTAATTGACATTCCAAACAATTGGTAAAATATTCTATTACCTCTTTATTCATGTTAGGCTAGAAAAAAAAATTCCTCAGTGTGATAACTAATTTTTTATTGACAGAGATGAGGAGAAAGATACCAACTCAAGAGGACGAATAGATCAACGGGCAGGAGACCATGGTAGTCGCAAGCACAGTCGCTACAGCACCTGGCCGCAGCGCAGAGATAGCAAAGGCACAGCTAAGCCCTTGACATCTATCTCCATTCCTGAAAACCGCCTGGCAAACAGATCCAGAACGTTTTTTGCCTCTCCTCGCGGTTGGCTCCTGTGTAACGCTATTACAACCCTACTCAAGGTCAATCCCGGATCTGGATTGGGCGTGGCGTACAATCTGTCCGCCTCTGAGGAAAACCCCATTTTTGCTATTGCAATACAGATCGATGAAGTCATTCAAGGCAGGGAATGCCAGGGAAGCGACTCCAGGATGCTCGATCTGGAAATTTTCAGAGGAATCCGAAATAGCATCCTAGATCTGATAAACCTCACTACTGATGAAAATATTCTCTGCACGGGAAGAATGAGCTCCTCAAATCTGATAGCGGATGAGGCCAAGCACTAGGGCGCCGTTGCCTGCCATGAAAATGCATCGTCGTCTCCGCCTGTGGCTCTCCGCAAGGATTTATCTGCCATACCGGCCCTCGGGATCACGATGAGGAGGTCGTGGTCCGCGGACTCTTTGGCCAGCACAGGAGTCAAGACATGTGCCAGTGCTCCCACCACGCATGCCGGTATGTTCAGGTTGGGAACGACCATACAAATAAACATTGAACCGAATGATGCACCATTATCTCCCAGACAACCAGATCCAGCAAAGCAAGGGTTCCACAAGATCGATCCACTTCGCATGAATGTTGATCTGGTCCAGTGAGAGCTCCACAAGACTGATCTACCCAACATGGATGCAGATCTAGTTCATATTTTCATCAAAGTGATTGAGGGCAAACAGTTTTGCATGCGGCTCAGTAAGGCAATGAGCATCCATGCGTTAAAAAATGAAATCCAGGGTCGCCTAGGAACCGTTGCACGCTTTCAAAATCTCATATACTCAGGGTACAGTATGCAGGACAACAAAACCCTCCAGCACTATGGCATTTCCAAAGACTCAACTATCATTCTAACTCTCCGAATGCGTGGAGGAAGCACTGGAACCAGATCTAAAAATACAGGCTCCTTTCGGGATGCAGTATAAGGGAAGGAAAAAATGAAAAATAAAGCAGCATCGCCATCAGATTTACCAGGACCCTACATTGTTGAACAAAAGTCAGAATCACCAACTCTACAAGTATCTATACCAGAGGTAACTAGTTTACACACCGATTTATCTAATAATGCAATTATTTGTAGATTTAACAGTTTCTGGCCAACATCAGATGCCCTGCATCAATGGATCTTTTCAACATGGACATCTAACTGTGAAATTTACTTATGCCCCAAAGGGTTTTTCATAGTTAGATTTAATACAGAACAAGAAAGAGACAACATTATCAATGAGGGGCCTTGGTTCTGGGGTAGTGCTGGCCTCTTTACCACCCCCTGGTTTTCTGATTTCGACGCCAATACAATGATAGTCTCAACAATGCCTGTATGGGTAAGGCTACATGGGCTCCCACTACATTTTTGGCACCACAAAGTATTAATGGCCATTGGGAATTCCCTTGGGAAATTCCTAAAAATGGATGAAGACAGAGCTATTAGGGGAATATTTACATTTGCCAGAATATGTGTAGAAGTGGACTTGAGTCAGGGGCTACCTGACCACATCACGCTAAACTTCAATAATACCCAATGGATACAACAACTTGACTATGAGAACACAGCATTCCGGTGCAGAAGCTGCATGCAAACAGGGCACCTTCAATATGACTGCCCATTTGCTCGAAAGGACACCAGGAGAACCAAGAAACAATAAGAAAAGCCCAAAGGATGGCAGCACACCGACCCATTGGAAGAAGAATACATCAATGTGGAACATACAGAGAACCAGACAGAACCAGACTCTCAAATGAGACAGAAACAACCTCAGGAAGTGAATGGCCCAACTACTCATTTGGGGTCGCACATTTCAGATCTACATCAAGAGCTACAAATGGAAGTAAGTGGCATCAAACGAACCCATGGCTCAGAGGGCTCGGAATCTGACAAAGAACTTCAATTGAACCCAATGGAAAACCAGCTAGCTATTATTACACGCACACTTGACTCTGGAGGATGGCGGCGGGTGGAGAAGAAGAAGGGAAGAAAAGTTTAGGATCGCTGGAACTCATTTTTTTTGTTATTCTATTTCTGTTGCTTCCTGTCATTACAGGAACAATCATTTGCTATTTTGTGTTATTTCTCTGTTTTGCTACCTGTCACTACAGGAACAACCATCTGCATATGCCTCTGGCATCTACAAAATGTAATTTTATCAATATGAATAAAATTACGACTTTTTTCTTACGGGAAAAAAAAAACTATTTTTTTATTGACAAGATGAGCGGCATAAGGGCTCTTGCGGCATTCATCCATAAAAAACTTGTTGATTTGGGACATAAAATATACTTCTATACATTAGCACATTGTATTCACTAATGTCATATCCCAACCATTTTTCAACAACGTCTTGTAATTTTTCTTACTACCATAGAAATTGGTAGTTTGGGTCACTCAGACCAGCATCTTCAATATATTCCATAAAATAAGTTTTAACTGTCTAGAATGAGATTTCATACAGAAAATTCAATTTCCTCATTAAGACATCTACTACTCGGTTCTCTTTGCCCTCAAGGTGTTTAATGTTGAAATCAAATTCACTGGAAAAGGAAGCTCATCGTGCTTGTCATGCATTTCATGTGGGTTGCTTAAAATAACTAGTTAAGCTGCTATTGTCCACTATTAACATAAATTTCTTTTCGAGTAAGCAGTGTGCATACTTTCAAAGTGTGAACCACCATTGTCAAGTCCAAATCATAAGCTGAATATTTTTGTTCATGTTATTCTAACTTGCTAGACTCATAGGAAAGAACTGTGCGCTCTTGCATTAAGACTCCTCTGACACCTTCCTTACTAGTGGTTGTGCAAACCAACTATTCCTTCTCTAGATTACTGACTCTTAAAATGGGAGTTGTGGTAAGTAAATGTTTTAACTGGTCAAAGATATTTTGACATTCATCTTTCCACTAAAAATACCTCCCCTTATTCTATAGAGAAGTAATGGGGTAAGCCACCTTTGGAAATCCTTCAATAAAATATCCATAATATATGACTAATCCCATGGAGGATCCAATATCAACCACATTCGTGGGAACGTGCCACTCCACTATAATCTTTATCTTTTCTCTATATACTATTATTCCTTCCCGAGTTATAACATGTACTAAGTATTGAATTTTGTTTTTGTAAAACTCACACTTACTGTACCTTGCATATATTTGATGTTCCCTTAGAATTTGCAAAACTATCTGCAAATTCCTTTTATGCTCTTCCAATTTTTTAAATAGATGAGAATATCATTAATGTGAATTAACACAAATTAGTCAAGGTATTGATGAAATATACTATTCATAAGAAACGTAAACGTTGTCAGAGCATTAGTGAGCATGACGGTTAAAACTATCAACTCGTAATGCACATAGGTAGTTCTAAAACATTTCTTCAATATATCCTCTTCCTTTATTCTGATTTGTTGATATCCAGAGCGTACGTCAATTTTCGAGAATACTCTAGCACCCTTTACTTCATCAAATAGATCATCAATTCTATGTAGTGGGTATTTATTTTTAACAGTTATTTTATTTAACTATGTATAATCAATACAAAGGCTTAAATAACCATCCTTCTTCGTAACGAAAAGTACATGGGGCTCCCCAAGGTGACACACTTGGGCAGATATATTTTTTATCCAATATTATCTCCCGCAATTGCATTTTTAATTCATTCAACTCTGAGATACTCATATGACAATGCCCTAAATACTAGCGTGGCACCTTGAATTAATTCAATAATAAATTATATGTCCTGCTTAGCATTTATCCAAGGATTTCTTCAAGAAAAACATCAGTAAAGTCTTGCATAATAGGTAAGTTTTCCAATGTCACAATATTTTCTTTAGAATTGGTGTACCCTATCTACACAACATATATTTGATACCCTTTCCTAAGGAACCTAGCCAATTTTGAGCTATAATGGGCCTTAATTTTAATGATCTCTTTATTCTCTGAGCCTCCTTTCTAACTCCTTCTTTATTAAGGAAACTAATTAATTTGTTTCTACAGTTTGTAAGAGACCAGTGCTTTTCCAACCATTCCATTCCAATTAAAATATCATATGACCCTAAGGGCATCACATTCAAATTTGATGTTATGGTATGATATACCGATACAACAGAGAAGTTATCCACCTTAGTTGTCACCCTCCACTTGGCCCCTTTGACTAATTACACTAGCCACATAATTTTGAATTTAGTTACTTATAAATGACTTGTTTATGTAATTTTAGGACTTATAACTTAGACTAGCTCTGAGGTCAATTAAAATAGACACAACTTGGTTAAATAGTTTACCTTCAAACTCTTCCATAGTTTGTTGATATTATGCATAGTGATCTTCAAATTTCGTGTTAATCTTCAACAAAATCCTCGCCACCTCCCCTACTATGGATGCCTCTTGACTATGTGCTACTGATTATGTTCCTTTCTAATAAGGACAATTTTTGACATAATGAGGCCCTCCACATCCCCAACACAGTCGCAGGGGCTTTTCCACTTTGTCAAACTAGGTTTTATTGAGTTGTTCTATAGGCCTTGATGCAATCTGTAACTTAGACTTCTCCTGCAATCTCCCTGAATTTCTATTTTGTTTTTTCTTGTATGGCCCCTTTAAATTTGCAAACTTTATACCCTTTTTGTTCAGTGAATGTGTTTGTCCTTTATTCTTTATCCACATTTTGTTATTATGCCACTTCAACTTCCTTTGTTGGTAGCATTTTCGCACCTTCCAAATAGCTTCATCCATAGTTTTGGGGTTATCAAATTATAATGGTTCCTTCCTAAATGTAGGTAGAATACCAATAAATCAGTATATCTTTGTCATTTCCTCTCGTATATATGGAACACACCCCAATAAAGATGTAAAATTTGTTATAAACTCATCCATAGAAAGTTGTTCTCACTTAAGATCATGAAAATCCTTTAATGTCTTGTCATAAAATCGTTTTGTTATGTATTTGTCTTTGAAATCTCCTTGGAATTTTTCACATGTTACTTCTTGTTCATTAATACCCCATTCGATTTTAACCTCTTCCCACCATAAGGTGGCTTTTCCTTGTAATTGATAAATCACTATCTGAGCCTTCAAATTATTATCATACTCATAAATTTGAAATCATTTGTTCCTATTAATCAACTAGGGTTCAACAACTTCTTCTACCTCACCATCAAACATAGGGGGTTGAATTTTCTTAAATTATCCCTTTAGATTCCACCTCATTATCTTCTTGATCATCTTTAGATTTAGGATTATCATGTCTTGGCCTGTGTGCCCAGCCCCATTTCCATGATCAAGGCTTGGGATGGGAATTTGATGGTTTTTTTTATTTGAAAAGCTTCTCATGGTCCTTTCTTATTCCTACATCAATCTTTGATTAGTAGCTCTTAATCTATCCATCTCATCTTCCAATTGCTAAATTATTTCAAACAATGTGGTGTTTGTATTCCTCCCCTAATTGAACCCACATGTTTGTGTTAGTTTTAGGGAAAGGAACTGGACCTTCTCATATCGACAATCTGATGGTTGATGCATTTCCAACTCCTCTCCTCATCATGCTCCCTCTTTGTAAACATAAACAAATTCTATTATTTTTCGGATCACCTAATCATGCCACATTATTGGAACTTGGCTCTAATACCACCAATAACAAACCTCAATACTTGATTTAGGTGAATATTGGTGGCCACCCCCCTATTGCACCTATACCTCAAGTTGGTTTCATTTGTTTCCTTGATTATCTCAACATTTACTATTTTTAGCATTTTTTTTGGGTCGGTAACTTCTGCAGTTATTCTGACCCCATCAATAACGCTTTTTGGAGGTCCGCAACAGGCCCAAAGGCATAGGTAGGGGCCTACATTAAATAATATAATATTCAGAGAGATCTTTCCAACAATGTACCATACGTGTGAAACAAGGATCATATGACCATGTTACGACCCTCAGAAGTTGGTTGCCCAACTAACCTGAACAAGGCCCCAAAACTCTCAATGGTGTTTCATCTCCTAGGGTTAGGGCTTTTGTTGTTTAGGTTTTTCCCTTGTTGTTAAATAATAAAATGGCACTTGAGCCTCATTGTCACACAATTCAGAGGCATGTGTCAGCCACATATCTTCTCAGATATAAGCTACCATCGCCCAAGCTAGTTTATTTCCATTTTGTATGTAAGAATATTTTAGTTCTTTCATATTAATGAAATGAAGTTTTATTTATGTTGCATATCTCTGCTATTGTGTATATTTGTATTTTTTTGTGTTCCTACTTAAGTATGGATCAGTGATCTCAGAGAGGTCTTCTCTTTCTCTCTTTTCTTTTCATGTCCCCAATGAGGTTAGGGTATAAGGAATTAGGGAATGAACTGGTTGAAACTTTGCAAGACCAATCTCATGAACCTCGATGGCCTCCCATGATAGAAGAAAAGAAAGATGAGGGTGAAGGAGATCCTTTTAAAATAATTCTTAAGGAATCCCTCGAGCGACAGAGGAACGTGATGATGAATAACGTTTCCCAGATCCTTTGGCGCCCACACAAAAGTTACACATCTTCATCCAGCAGCCACTCTGGAGGAATCACTGCTTTTAAGGTACACATTATCTTTGACGTTCCCATATTTGAAGGCCAAATAGATGTAGATGTCCAGATAGATGGTTAAATTTGTTGGAAGGATATTTTTCGGTCCATGACTTCTCCAAATCATTTTTCACTCCTCAAAGTTGCCCGACATGTCAAGGATTGGTGGAAAAGCTATCACGAATAAAAGGATGAGAGGGAATCCTAACTCTTTTTAGTCACGTCCACTTGCATTTCTTTCTAAGATGCCATGAAGGGACAATATTCTGCTGCCATGAGCTATGAACATAAATATATAAATTGGACCATGCTATAGTAGGTAAGGGACCAAAATGTGGAAGATTTCACAAATATTTTTCATACCTTTTGCACAAAGCTAGGTATCAAGGATTCTCATCGGCATTTCGTACTCAAGTATTGTGATTATATAAACAAGTACATCCAGGATGAGATGGATTTTATGGGCATCTCCTTTCTTAGCACCGCTTATCGACACGTTGTAAAGATTGAGCATACATTTAAATAGAAGAAGCGATACTTTGGATCTACAAATCAGAAGCAAGTGAAAGACATGCCCAAACCAAAAAAAAATGAAAATGCCAAGGCGGGGTGACCGAAGACAACCTGTCGAAGCCGCAAGAAAATAACAACACCACAAAGACAATAAAGGACATAGGGAAATGATGTGAGTTCCATAAGAGCCCCACTCACAACACAAGTGAGTGTTGAGCCAAGTAGACATCGATGGTTGAGCTAAAGGCTTTTGAATTAGATGCATGTCTTGACTGTGAGACAAAAAAAAAACAAGGGGAATAACAAAGGGAAACGGTTTATTGATGTAGAGTCTAGTGTCATTGTTTCCACCACCATGTTCCAGAAGGTTGTGCCCGAAGATCTAGAGGAGGGCAGTAGCTCTTCCACTCACAGATGTGGGTGAAAGGTTCTACATTGCATTTCATTGCAGATAGTGGAATATAAAAGAACCTCATTTTAGAAAAGGCCATGAAGCGGTTGGGCCTACCGATCACACGACACTCGTAGCCATAGACCATTGGGTGGATTCACCAAGGGTGAGATCTCCACATTAGCCAATAGTTTCACCTCCCTACAACATCAAGCACTTCACAGATGAGGTATCAGACCTAGAAATTTGTCTTGCTTATGGTTCACCCTCAAGCCAAGAATATGACTATGGTCACATCCACAACCTCCAAACATGGCTCCTCTAAATGGCAAAAACATATGGACAAGGTCATGGAAGAGTATAGGGACATCTTCAGCTCACCCACAAGGGTACCCCTATATTTTTAGGTCAATCACTCCATTTATCTTATGCTAGGAACACCGCTACCCAACGTACCATCTACCGACATTTTTTTCTATAGAATTCTGAAATTAATAGGCAAATTCTATAGTTTTTTTCAGAAATGACACATTAGGCCAAATTCATGACCCTGTGGAATCTCAGGCATGTTGGTATAAAAGAATTGTGGCACCTGGAGACTCTCTATTGACTATCGAGAGCTGAATTGTTAGAAAATTATATATTATGGAGAAATGGAACACATAAAATATTGCATGAATATAAACAGAGAAAATGCATAAAACAAGAGAGACATATATACGTGGTTCACCCAGTTTGGACTACGTCCACGGAGAAACAGCCAATCCTTCTTTTATTATATTATCCAACAAATTAAAGAGATACAACCTACAAAAAAATTGCTATAACACCCTCTTCGCTCTCAATATCCTCTCTCTTCGTCACTCAGAATACAGATATACATAGACGCAATAAAATTCCCTCATATATATTGAGTGGTTGCCTTCTAGGGCAAAAAAACCCTAAATTAAACATAACTTCTACTGTCAGATCATCTGCCTAATGAACGACCCAGATTGACTAGAAATTACTCGACTTTTACAAGGAAATTTTACATCTATTTTTTAGATTCGGGGGCGTTGCCCTCGAACCCCCTAGTCAGGGGGGATTAACCCCCCTAAAACCCCGCAGTGGGGACAAGTCTCCCCCGCACCCCCCCTCCCCCCCACCACATGGAGGGGTGTACAGTCTTCGTGGGGTATACATCCGGCTGAAACATTTGAATACAGAAGATAATTAGGCTCCACACCCAATAATCTCCCACTTAGAGACTGATTATAGCAACTCCACCATTGCCTCATTTGCTAGACAATGACTCCACTTTGGACCTAGTTGTTTCTCATCTTATTCATCATATTTGAAGACCAATTGAAACTGAGAAGGTTCTCATTTTCTCCCTGGTTACAACTTTTGTTAGCATATCTCCAAAATTCTAGCTAGTGTGTATCTTTTCCAACTTCAACTGTCCATCTTCCAATGTTGACCGTATGAAATGGTACTTGAGCTATACATGTTTAGTCTTGGAAGGAAATGCAGATTTATTTGCAAGATGTGTGGCACTCTCGCTGTCACTATATAACCTGTTCAACTCCTACTTCTTACCCAATTCATCCATAAACCTTTGTAACCAAATCATTTCTTTACTAGCCTCTATAGCAGCAACATACTTTACTTCGGTTGTTGAAAGTGCAACAACACTTTAGATTTTTGAAACCCAACTGACAGCTATTCAACGTACAGTAAATACATATCTTGTAGTGTTCCTCCTGCTATCTCTGTCACCTACCATATCTGCATCAACATATCCCTATAGAGCAATGTTTGAACCACCAAAGCATAATGTTTGATTTGTGGTACCTCTCAAATACCTGAGAATCCACTTCACTACCATCCGATGTTCTTTTCTTGGATTGTTCATGTACATGCTTACAACTCCCACTGCATGTGCAATATCAGGCCTTGTGCAAACCATTACATACCTTAAGCTTCCAATTGCTTATACATATGGAACTTTAGACATATGAGCCATTTCTTCCTAAATCTTGGGACATGCCTCCTTACTTAATTTGAAATGGCTAGCCAAAGGTATAATAACTGGTTTTTCATTCTGAATATTAAACCTTTTCAACACCTTTTCTATGTACTCACTTTGAGACAATGTTAATTTGCGATTCTTCCTATCTCTAGTTATTCTCATACCAAGGATTTGTTTTGCAACACCCAAATCCTTCATTGCAAATGAGTTTTCCAATTTCCTTTTGAGCATATTTATTTCTTGCATGTTAGAACTTGCAACAAGCATGTCATCTACATATAATAACAATATAATATAGCTACCAGCATTTTTCCTTTTGTGATAAATAAAATGATGAGGTGACATCTAGTATAACCTTGTTCAGACATAAACCTGTAAAATTTTAGATACCACTACCTTGGAGCCCATTTTAAGCCATATAATCTCTTCTTCAACCTGCATACTAGTTTCTCCTTCCCTATTACCTCATATCCTTGTGGTTGTTCTATATATATCTCTTCCTCAAAATCCCCATGGAGAAAGGTTGTCTTTACATCTAACTGCTCAAGATGCAAATCTTCAACTACTACTAGACTTAAAATAGTTCTGATTGAAGTCATTTTAACAACAAGAGAAAATATTTCATCAAAATCAATACCTTTCTTCTGTGCAAAACCCCTTCACCACAAGTCTAGCTTTGTACGTCTGTTTTCCTCCATCTTCTTCCTTCAACCTGTAAACCCATTTATTCTGCAATGTTTTTTTACCTGTAGGCAACCTAACTAAGTCCCAAATCTCGTTATGTGCTAAGGATTCCATCTCTTCTTTCATGGCTTGCTCCCACTTCTTCCTGGTTTCTACCTACACTGCTTCTTCATAACATTCTGGTTCACCAGAATCAGTCAACAATACATAATATAATGAAGGAGAGTATCATTCAGGGGGTCCTCTTATCCTAGTAGATCTTCTAACACCACTTTTAGGTGTTTTAATTGCTTGTTTCTGTTGTGGTTGTTGTTATGGTTGTTGATCAATATGATTTTCAGGCACCATCACTTTTCTTGTGATATCATGAAGAACTATGTATTCTCTATTTTCTTTTTCCTATTTCTTTTCCTGCAACTAATTCTTATACAAGACCTTTTAATTAAATATTACATCTCTACTCCTAATGATTTTGTGATTTTCATAATCATATAAAGGATAACCAAAATCATTAACACCATATCCAATAAAAGTACATTTCTTTGATTTTACCTCAAGCTTTGTTCTACTTTCTTTGTTAATGTGGACAAAGGCTTCAAAACCAAAAGTCTTTAAAAATGAGTAGTTTACCTTTATACTTGTTCATGCCTCTTCTAGAATACCACCATTCAAGGAACTTGAAGGCCCTCTATTTATTAGATAAACAACAGTATCTACAGCATATACCCAAAATTGTAAAGGCAATCCTGCATGCAATCTCATGCACCTTTCACGCTCCATGATTGTCCTGTTCATCCTTTCTGACACACCATTTTCTTGTGGTGTTCCTGAAACTGTCTTCTCTCTGCGAATTCCTTTCTCTGAACAATACCTATCAAACTCTTTGCTACAATATTCACCTCCATTATCTGATCTGAGACATTTCAACCTTCTCCCAGTCTTATTTTCAACCAAAGCTTTCCATTTCTTGAAAGTATCAAATACATTATATTTATTTCGAATACAATAAATCCAGGTTTTTCTGGTTGCATCATCAATAACAGTAACATAATAACGAGAGCCACCAAGAGATGATACCAGAGTAGGTTCCCATAAATCTGTGTGCACGAGTTCTAATTTTTCACTCTTCCTTTCTTTCCCAACTCTAAGGAATCTGACTCTCTTCTGTTTTCCATAAACACAATTCTCACAGAATTTTAAATCAACATGCCTCAAACCTGGGAACAAATTTCTTGTGTGAAGAATCTGCATCCCCTTCTCACTCATGTTCCCAGGCCTATGATGCCACATTGTCGTATCTTCTCCTGTAGAGGTTAAAGCATTAACAGAATTAGAAATACCATTGCATAAATACAATGTACCAACCTTTCCTCCTTTCACTATTACCAGGATCCTTTAGTGACCTTCCAAGTTTTATCTGTGAAAGTAGTTATGAAACCTTCACCTCCCAACTGCCCTATTAAAATCATATTTTTCTTTAGATTTGGAACATGCCTTACCTCCTTCAATAGCCATTGATTTCCATTCTATTGCTTTATGAAAAATGTACCTATTCCAACGATTCCAATCGAACCTGTCCAAAATCTCTTTGAACATAATCATGAAAATGTTTCCTATCAGGTGTGGCATGGAATGAGGCCCCTGAATCTGCCACCCAGGCATCAATAGTATTTTCTAATTAAAGAATCAAAGCATCCTGCAGCACATCACCTATTACATTCGCTTCATGATTAGTTGCTTGCAGCGCGTCTCCTTTTTTTCCCTTCCGAGACTTGCAGTCTTTCTTCACGACTCCTTTCTTCCCACATTTCCAGCACACTATCCCCGATCTGGACTTGGATCTACGTTTTCTTGACTTACTGTGATATCTTGGGCTCTTTCCTCTTTCCATTTTTCTTCCCCTAGTTTCTGCAGTCAAAGCATTACCTGATGTCTCATCGGAGCTTTTTCATCAAATTTCCTCGCTAAGGATTGCACCAATAACATCATCAAACTTTAAAGTACTAGATCTAGAGACAGAGTTACTAATGGTCATAACTAAACCATTCCAACTTTCTGGCAATGAACACAAAAATAACAGAGCCCTAACTTCATCATAAAATTTACCCCTACAGAAATTAACTCACTTGTAACTATATTAAAATCATTTAAATGGTCTACAATAGATCCACCTTCTCACATCTTCATATTAAATAATTGCTTCATAAGAAATACCTTATTTGAGGCTGATGGTTTTTCATATAGTTTGGCCAATGCTGACATTAAACTCTGTGTTGTCATTTCCTTCGAAATATTAAACACTATCGACGCTACTAAGCACAGCCGTATTGTTCCACGTGCCTTTCTGTTGAGAATATCCCATTTTGTGTCTATCATACTTATCGACATCTTTGTCTTTCTACTCAATTGTAGGTATAGATCTCTCTGATACAGATAATCTTCCATCTGCATCTTCCAGAGATGGCAGTTTTGGCCATTGAATTTTTCGACCCTAAACCTACCATCTTCTGCCATTGCTCCCACTCAAACCAGGAACCCTTATCTCCTACGAGTTTATCATCCAAATAGACCTTCGGCTTTGATATCAGTTGTTAGAAATATATATATTACGGAGCAATGAAACACATAAAATATTGTAGAAATGTAAACATAGAAAACACATGAAACAAGAGAGACACAGATATGTGTGGTTCACCCAATTTGGGCTATGTCCACAGAGAAATAGCCAGTCCTTATTTTATTATATTATCCAGCAAACTGAAGAGATACAACCTACAAAAAATAATCTATAACACCCTCTTCACTCTCAATCTCCTCTCTCTTCCTCACTTAGAATATAGATATACATAGATGCAATACAATTCCCTCATATATAGTGAGTTGTTGCCTTCTAGGGCAGAAAACCCCAAATTAAACATAACTTCTACTGTTAGATCATCTTCCTAATGAACATCCTAGATTGACTAGAAATTACTAGACTTTTACAAGGTAATTTTACATCTATTTTTTAGCTTTGGGGGTGCTGCCCCAGAACCCCTGCTGGGGGAACATTGGCCCCCGGACCCCCCTGTTAACACCCAGGTTGTTCCCTATGACTCCCAAGGGAATACGGCCAGGGTAACCACTAACCAATCTTTGGATTACAGCTTCTATCCCAACTGTAATCAGAGAGGGCTCTCTCTTTAAGGTTTGTCTCTGTTCTGTGGAGATTTTAGGCTAGTTATGAAGTAAGGATTTTGGTTTATGTTTGGTTGGAAGGATGTCTTTCTGTACCTAAAGTGGAAATCTGCGAATAATGTTAGTTCATTGGGCAATGGATTCTGTGGCTACTGGTTGTTCAAATCTTGAGTTTGAGCAGCTGGGATTACAGGGCCATTTAAATACTTCATAAAACAAACTTGAAATTATGATGGTGAAATGTAAACAACCAGTGAAAAGAAATTAAGAATTTTTCACTAAGCTGGGATGTGAGAAAGGGATGTATTCCTCAGGAGCAAACTTGAATTCCTGAAACAATAACCACTGTGATGATATAGTGTGAAAGTGTAGCAATTAAGAATTACGCTTTCATTACTATAACTGAAGAAAAGACATTCACAATAGCTTAGATTGAGTTTAGGGTAATCTGTGATTAAGTCCTGGAACTATTCTTTTTCCTTGCTATTGACTGTTTAAACATGGGAAACATGAAAGATATATGAAATATAACAAACACATAACAAAGAGTTACAAGAGAAACTTATTGAGTCATGAGATACGCAGGAATCCTGCAACTTTCAGCTAAACACCAGACAAGATCAAGCAACACAGAGCTTTGGAAATTCCATCATCCTTTGTATTATATCTCTCAGAGTTACAGTAAAAGAGCAGCAGAATAGATATCAACAATCTCTTACATCCGATGTCCAACCCCTGCTAACAAATGCGAGGGGGAATATATAGCAGTCTCATACAAAATATCTCAGGCATTGAGTCATCTGAGAGGTAAAATATCTTCATTAACTCGTACAGGAGTAGTAGATAAGAAGTTATTACAATCCTTAATGCAACATAAAGGCTCTTAACTCCTGTCAGAACAATTTGACGTTTGGAGCTCACGGAGTCGGTTGAGCGCTTTGTTATAACTGCTGAATGACGTGTCTGTGCAGCTCTGTCCTTCTGTAGCTTTTCGGCCCTGTCACCTGTGACTGCCAGTGCTGCTGTGGTGGCCGAATATTTGTGTTGAGTTGGCTCAGCCTCTTTCTGCATACCTGCTGATGTGTCTTTATCTTCCTGTGTATGAAAACTTAAATATTTTCAAAAAGTAATAACATAATTACTAACTTTGATTTAACAGTAATTGTATCAAATTATCCCACACATCCTGTGTAGGCAGTTGATGCTTCAAAATTGACCCCATGGTCTCATCTGCCTCTGTGTACTTGTAAAAATGGGGAGGCTCATTAAACAAGTGTGTGATTTCATTCATAATAAAAAATAAACTCTCCACCCTGTTGAAGAGGGTCTGTCCTGTTGTTGGTCCTGTTTCTACTGATGTACTAGCTGTCTCTGCAATTTGATTTCCAGCAAAAGTGTTCACTCTCTTGGCATATTTTTCATGTGAGAGCAACCTTCCTGATGGCTCCAGCAAGCTAGGAAGACCCCTGTTTTGCAATGCCATGAACCTGTTCTGGAATTTGTTGATATCTGCTTGCATGTCCTGGGTTCTTCTTTCTAGGGTCTGAACCAGGTTTCTTAATGTTAGGACCCTTTTGATCAGTGAAATGGTCTCAGTCCTGTTGCCAATTCCCATTTTGATGAGCTCGGAGCTTGTCTTGTAATTTAGCACATTTATGATTTTTGTGGCAATCTCAAGCATATTGCCTAGAGATGCCCTTGCCCGTTGGATCTCTCTGTGTGCTTTCCCAATGAGCGTTATTTGCTCATGGATGGCTTCAATGTACTCCCATTGGTCTGTGATGGACTGGCCAATATTGGCCCACAGGACCCTTTTGAGCTCAGATGTCACCTTGTCCAGTGTGAGCTCTTTTACTAGCTCAGTTATTCTCTTCTTAAGAGCCTTTACCTCCCTTTCTCTTTCAGCCACATTCTGCTTGGACTTGTCATATTTCTCATTGATTTTCGCCAAAGTGTCTTTGGCTTGATTTAACTCTGACATTTGAGACTCCATGGCTTGAATTTCATTCCTCGGTTTTTGCATGTCAAGGCTTTCAGCCTGCTCTGTTGTTGGTGCTGAGGTGGATGGTGCTGCATGTTGTATCTACTGGCTGGGAGGGGCAGTGGTTTGAGGGATTTCCTCAAGATTTATTGTTTCTGGAGGAGGTTGTGAGGTTTGCCCTGCCTCCTTTTGTTGTAATGCTGCCTGCAGGGTAGCCTCTGATTCCTACAGCGTCTCTTGGTTGTGGATGAGCTCTTTATATTGTGTCATCAGCATAGCAGCTGCATCTTTATCTTGTCTGAGATGGGCAATCTCTTCTGTTTGAGGATGAAAAGTTGCTGGGATCTTTAACATTTTTCTCAACGCTGCCATATCAGCATCCCTTAGCTTCAGAATCTCCTGCACTGACCTTGACATCTTTAGGATCATGTCCAAGCTCTATTATGATTTCCTCTAGAGCTTTGATCTTGTTGCCTTTTGCTTGAGAGGAAGCCCTTTCCAGCTCAAGTTGTGCAGTGGTGTTATTCAGGCTATTTTGTAGCCTATAGTTCACCAGGGTTTTATCTGCCAAGGTGGCATACACCATCTCACCCGTTTCTTTATGCAATTCAATTTGATCCATTGGGTGGATGTCTTTGGATAGGACCTCAAGGTTGGTCCTGATGCAATCGGCAGCTGACTATGGTTGCTGCACTGCTGGTGTGAAATGGCTCATTATCATCTTTCCCTCATGTGCATCATATGCAGACATGAGTCTTTGCTGGTTTGTGAGAGCCATTTTTAATAGATTATTATATAATTGCAGCCTTAAGGGTTCATTTCTTTTTTGATGTCCTTAAATTGCCGCTTAATGCTTTTCTCGCCTTCCCTTTGCTGGCGTGATGAGCTAACTTCTCCTCCCGCTGCCCTATCTTGCTCTTGTTGGAAGGAGCTGGCTGAGGCCTCCATGCTGGGCAGACCTGTACCTGAAGTCTACCCCATTGGCATTTCTTCTTCAGAGAAAGGGTTTAACCTTTGCCTCTTCTCCCCTTGAGTTGGTGAGGCAATAAGGGGAGTCTCTCTGTCCCTTTTCCTGTTTACATCCTCCCTTTGAGGGGTTTGGAGGATAGAAGAGTCAATCCTTGAGTCTTGCTTGGGAGGTGCCATTTGTGTTGGTTGTTGCTATGTGGCCATTGGGGCCTCTGCTGTCTGTTCCCCCTGCCCTGGCTGCTCCTTTTGCTATTGTACCTGTTGGGGTGGCTGAACCTGTGCCTGCTATACCTGTTGCTCCATCTCTTTTTCCTTGCCTTCACTGGGAGCTTGACTTGTGGTTTGGACTACCTCCTGATGTGCTGTGGAGGATGAGGAAGCTGCTCCTGCTTGAGGCTTTGGCAGAGAGAATACCTGTGCAGGAAGTTCCAAGTCAGCCAATTTCAGAAGATGTCTTTTTGCTCTCTCATTCAGTTCTTCTTGTGTGACCGGTTCCTCTAGTGTGCCTCTTTTCCATTTTGGTTGATTGGCATATTGTTCAATGTGAGGAATCCTTACATGGTCATAGCTAGAGAGCCTATATTTCACCCTTCTTAATGATATGGAGTGATTGGGGTCATAGGGTTTCTAGAGGAAACTGGTCTTTAAGCCAAGGCCTTCTAGCTTTCTATCAACTTCTTTCCAGCCTTCCTCCCTTTTGTTCAAGACAAGGTGGCCCAGTTGGTTTTTCACTTTCAGCTGTGCCTTCTTGCCCTTGCCTGATTAGTGTATCATATCAGCATTACCAAATTGCCTGAAGTATTCAAGGGAAAATAGTCTCATGGGCACATACTTGCGCAGTCTGTATGGGGGTAGCTCACAACCATATATTCTGATAACGGTGTAGCTTTGGTAAAAATACAAATCCCCAATGCTGTACACTTTGGACAACTGCAGGATTCTCTACATCTCATCAGTCAGTCTTGGAGGAGGCGAGCTTAGGAACAGAGACATGGCTGGGTGGATGAAGAGGTCTATGAACTCATAATAAGTGTATGGAGAGTAGGCTCTGCAGTGAAAAACTGAGCTCCAGTACACTACCGACCTTGGATTGCCTTGTGCATCAGTTCTTTTGACAATGAAGGAGAATTTCTCATGCTGATAATATAGAATTAAGTGGTAGATGTATGAGGTGTATCTGAACACCTTCTCTCTTGACAGGTTCATAAATTGTTCATGCATCTTATCTGAAATGTAGATGGCATAGTCATAACATATTGGAGTTTTGCCAGGGGAAAACATAGTCATCATCACCAGTACAGTTTCATCAATATATTCCATTGATTTGTACCCCAAGATGGAACTGATCATATCTGCAAGGTCTACACCCAATTGATTGAGGTAACCAGCGAAAATAGGAGGGTATTGCACAGTGTCAGAGTTGATAAACAATTGGTTCAGCTTTGTGATCTGTGCATCTGTCAGCATTCTAGCTCCTTGGTTGATCAAATCCAACAAAGACAAGGGAACCAATTTCTTCTCAGTTTTAAACTGCAACATCTCTCTAATGGCCTCAGGGGTCATGTAGAATACAACTGAGCCTGAAGGGTCAAGCACAGGTCTCTGGGTGGGATCATAGCATACAGCACATAGGTGAATCAGGTCAGGGAATTGGTTGACCTGGGGGAGCCTAAAGATTGGGAGGAAGGAATCCCAAATGCCCAATATATCTGTCCCATCCACATGTTTGGCCTTTAGCTCATTCAGCAAGTGGAGGTGGAACTTGCTGTGTGTTAAAGAGTCCTCTGAGATTTGGTAATCCAGGTCTGCTAAATCCTGCCACTCCAGCTCTCTCTGAGGGGCATTCAAAGGGGCAACATTGAGGGCCATAGGTGCAACTGGAGTCTCCATGGTTACTTAGACTCTGTTTTGTATGTAGACTGATTTTACTTAGACTGGGTAATAGAAAAAGAGCACTGCCTGAGTGAAGAGGTGAATTTTGAGAGATGGAGGATGACAAGGTAAGTTTGCAGCAATTGAAATACTGCTCCAGTCACTTGAGAAGGCAAATCCTTGTCTTTAACAGACCTTCCTTAATAATTAAATGTTGGTTCCGGGTTTCTTGTTCACGACTGTGCGAACGGAATGCAGGTTTTCAATGAAAGTTTTGTTAAAACAGGCTCGGCTAATGAATTTCGACCGTTAAATTTCCAAGTGGGAACTGGGTGTAGAGAATTCACCGGTGAATTATGCGTTTTCAGTGCCTTAAGTGAGTTTTTAGTTATTTGCAGACAAAAACCAGGCTTAGAGAAGACTTGCAGGGATAAATACCTGGTAAACTCGATGGTCTGGGTCACGAATGCAGGTGGGTAGGAGCGCCGAAGGTCTCCAGGTCGATTTGAGCAGGTTGGCGCAATTGGTCGTAAAAATGCATGCAGAGGGCGCAACAACAGTTTTTGCAAAAAGTGCAAAAAGAACGCGAAAATTGACAAAATATGGCTTTTTCGGGACATTCGCGCCTTTTTCGGGTGACGTCAGCATGATGTCATCAGGTGGGTCAGGGTAGGATGACATCAGCATGACATCATCAGGTGACGTGGCAGCCTATGAGTGGTCCATGGGGGTGGTGAGGTGGCAGACCGGTGGAGCAATGGCGGACGGAGGTTGCGGACGTGGCGATGATGCAGGCAATGACGCGACGCTGACGCAGGTAGGCGGATTGGCGGAAAACCAGAAACCATGGTGGTATCGTATCGCATCGCTTTTTCTACGGAAAGGAATCTGTCAGAGGGGGCTTCGATACGATTTGGGGGCGATGCGTGGACCAGGCCTGATGTCAGCCTTTGATAGATATCGGACGATATCTATCAGACGTCAGGGCCGGTCCAATATCTACGTCAACCGTCGGATGAAAAGTGCTTGATCGGACGGTCGACGGGCCAAAGATCTGCGCGAATGATACGACGTCGGGCTGGTATTAAAATATTATTTTCCTTGGGATTTGCGCCCGGCGGGGCTCGTAGAAATGTCAATGATTTTCATGGTTTCCAATGTATTTCTTTATTAAATCACGCATAGCCCAAAACTTTGGGATAAGGCGGAAAACTATGGTTTTTCAATGATTTTTTGCAAAATCGCGCATGGCAATAATAACTTAGGCTAAGTGGGTTTTTTATGCAATTTGATATAAAAGCGCCAATGGGTCCCGAACTTAGGATAAGGAGGACAAAGTGGGTTTTTCCATATATTTTGCATTTTGAGCGGGTCTAAAGGTGAAAAAGGGTTTTTTCAAGGTTTCTTAGGCAAAATGAAGGGTTGGCTAAGTAGATGAGTTTTTGAAGGTGGAAAAGAGGTTAGGCTTGGTTCTTAAACTGACCAGATGTCAATTTGATTCCCTGGTAGTGAATCATATGGATATAATGCCAAGGAGGGGATATTTATAGAATGCTTAGGGTTTATACACCATGGTGTTATAATAGTAGGGGAAAGGGTGACATAGGGAGTTAGATAATAAAAGTTAGAGGTTAATATGGAGGGAGAAGGTGATTGAGGAGTGATATTACCATGTTTTCTTGAAAACAACTTAGTTTAGGGAGTAGATCAAAATGAAAAGAATTTTGCACAAGAAATGTGGCTCTTAGGAATTAAGAACCAACATAAAACCTTGAATTTCTTTCATAAACACAACTGGTAAAGGGATGTTAGAATGAGTGATAAATCAGGAAAAAGGGAAGTTAGACATGCTTCATTATTTTTTTTTCCTAGTATTGATCAGCAAGATTCAGCTTGGAAGGAACACCACTTCTGCAACCCCATCTACCTACCCAACTATTTGCTTAGCATTTTTTGTTTCTTCTTGGAGGGTGCACTTGGACTTGCAAACCCTTATGTTCCTTTTCTTTTTCATTGGCTTTTTCCTTTGATTTCCTATCTATCACTACCCTTATGTCTTCCAAGGCCCCAGATTAAGTAGTTGGGAACCTTAGCTTCTCTGCCTAACTACTGATCTGCCAAGATTAAATAGTTTGGACAGACTTTCTTTCTCTACTCTACAACAGAAAATTGAAACATGGCATGATCCAGATTAGACTGTTGGACCATCCATCAAAATTTAATAGACATGAAGGCATGTACACACCTTGCCTTTCCTTGGAAATATGGGATCTTTGTA
>APFE030185199.1:0-13920 GCA_000404065.3 Pinus taeda
GGGGTGTACAAAACTTCCTGGGGTATACATCCCGCTGAAACAAAGACCTTTGAACAATCATGCTCCACACACAACACATAGACTCTTTGACTCTCTTTGGCTTTGTTTGGCTCGATGTTGCCTTTAGATCAGCTCGGTTTCTACTCTCTGTTCTCTGCTATTAGCTTTCTGTGCCTTTGTGTGTTGCCCCCTTCAGTTTCTGCCAGTTTATGGCTTTAAAGCCAGTCTATTCTTTGATTGCTCGTTTCTGCTTGCCAGCCTTCTGGTTTCCTTTCCTCTGTCCATTCGAATTCTTCTGCTCTGCCTCATCATCACTGGGTAACTCCTCGCAGGGAGGTGGCCACTTGTTTGCTAACGAACTGGGTGTCAGATTCCCTGAATCATACTCGAATGGTCGTTAAATTTGTTTGCTTCAAGATTGCTTGCAAATACGAATCGTTTACGGACGCATCATCCACGTCAGACTTTAAATCCCCTGTCATCTTGCTTTTTGCCCTGTCAAATACGGTCAGTCATCAGGACGTATCTCCGCTGTCGATCTGGGCCCCCCCAGATTCTACGGTCGTCCTTCATATCGGATGGACAAGTCGCACGATGTTTACTCGTCCGATGTGGGTGGTTTTGCTCTCTTCCGTTGGACACATGTCGCTCGATGTGTGGCATTGAGTGGGACTCAGTCAAAACTGATTATCGTCTCGAAGCCTTCTGATATCCTACCGGTTTTGGGGAATCCCGCGCTACGGAACCGAAACAGTTACTTTTCTGAATTTTATAGCGTTTTCGGGTCCAGGCGCTTCGGGACTTTCCTTCACTGAGTTGGACACCTTGCTTAGCGCTAATTGTGTATCAGAATCCACCTCCGTTTCTCGAATTAGCCTCCGGTTTTGCTAGTTTTGTGCCATTGCGCTTTACCATGGGCCAACAATCTATGCGCTTGACTAAGGGTCCTCGTTGCTCCGCTCTGGCCACAACAACAATTTTTATGAGGATTCCTTCTGATAGCTTCCATATTTTCTAAGACTTGAATCTTTTAGCATAATTTGAAATAGTCATGAAAACTTAGAGAGTTTTAGGATCCAATTCGGATCATTTACTAAACACAAAAATCCGAAATATTACATTAGAGATATACAAAAGCTAAACAAGATCTATTTAGGACTTCTTTAACTATATGGACAAAATTACAACCAAATACATAAAAAATGACTTAATTTCTCATTTCAACAACTTGAAGGGTTTATTCTTCATCTCCTTCTTTGTAGCTTCATCTTGGCGGCTATATATAGCTTTGCTCCTTTGATCTCATCTATGCTCACTTGATTTGGGCTGAATTAACCATATTGATAAGATACAACTGCTTGGTCCACTTTTTACTTGATTATTTCAAATTCAACTTCTTAATCCTTCTTCCACGACCTTGGCAAGTCCCAATGTATTAGCTTTTTTTCCTCCCTTGCCACTTTCTTCTTTTTTTTTGGTTTCTTTCTAGTTTTTTAAACCACTTGCTTCTATGTTTGTGCTGCTTATCTCTGTGGATACTTTTTTATTAAAATTAATCAAATTTTCTCCCAAAAACAAAGGACCCAACAGGCCCTGACCACAATATATTGACTCAACCTTGAGTCAATCTATTTCTTATGCACTTGATCATTCTTGTGGTTGTTCAACTACTGCTAATGCATCTTGTCCCTATACAGATGCTTCTCCTTCAAATAGAGGACCCAAATTTGGAATTTTCTGCAAAGCTTGAGTCTTGAAAATGCTATAATCCTCCATCAGAATTTTCCATTCATGGAGCAAGGTAGTTGCCTGATGAATAAAGTGAGGTGTAGTCTCTATAGTTGGTTTATCATCATGAAGAGAGTAAGGGTTTTCACTGAGTATTTGCATATATTTAGTTTTGGCAATAGGCATAATGTTTTGGAGAGTAGTCTTGGCTTTGCCTAACTCCTCCTCTAATCCATGGATTTTCTTATAAATGTATTCACCTTGAGAAAAGAAATGGTGTCTAATGTGCATTCTCCTTTGGCATAATGTTGTGTGACATTTCCTGCAATAATGTAGCATGCAAACTTAACTCTTCCATTGTTAATAAGGCAATGATAGCGTCACAACCTTTGCATTTAGTGCCATATTTTTCATAAATATTGGCATTGACCATTTTCTTAACATGCTTTGAGGTGCTCTAGAATTTTGTTGAAACATCCTGAGGATGAAAGGACAACCTAGTGAGTTTTTGAATGTCATCAACATGAATTGGGTACTCTTAGTCCACCCATAAAGAGCCATTATGGATCCTAATCATAAGAAACTTCGTGCACTGTATAATTTCACTTGTAGTTCCAAATAAAGGAAAATCTCATAGTTTCATGATAGTAGACTCATGTAAGGTGTTGAGCTTTGTAATTGTCACGTATTTTCTAGTTCTGACTATTGTCCTAATTAGAAGGAGTCTTCCTAATGATACTATAGCCCATCAGTTATACTTTGGGTCAAGTCAAGCAAACATTTGTGTTACTGATCCAGGAGGATCTTGTTAGTCCAGCTTGAGCAAAGTCTTCAATGGTTCACCATCGAAGTGATCATCAAATGATCATTAGTCGATGAGGTCTTGAACTTTATCAACTTCGCTAGTATTTGTCGTCAACATTCAGTATCCTGTATCTTTAGCTTCGACAATAATGTTATGGTTGTTCGATAATGTTAGTGATTGATATGGTTTTCATGGTATTCAAAGGATATGGTTTTGTACCTAGTCGTCGACATGTGTTTGTCGTTAGTTTTGTCGGGGTTTGGTTGTCGACATATTCATCGTCTATTATGCCAGGGTTTTGGTTATCGAAAAGGATTTAGGTATCATCATGTGGTTGTATGTCACATTGTGACAATTGTTGAAAAAGGGTTTGTTCTTATATCTAAAGATCTAAAGACCTACACCTAAACCCTAATACTTTGACCTTAACCTAAAGTCTTTACATAAATCTATGTTTAAAAACCTAAGACCTAAACCCATTAACCTAATCTAAAAACCCTGTCAGGCCATTACAAACCATATAACATTGCAAAAACTTTATCAAACATTACAATATACATATATAACAGTCCTGAACGACCGTCCTAAACCGCAACGGAGATCGACAATTGTCTACAACGTGAACAAAGGTAGGTAAGCCGTCAGAGCTTCGAAATCACAGGGTTCATCGCAGATAACAATGGGCATGTGAACGGTAAGTCATTAGGGTTATGAAAATTGTTAATTTGACCACATGGAGAATCCACTGTAATGGCTGGAAGAAGTTGTCAGATGCGGAGTTAGACAACCCCGTCGGTAGCCGGAATCGCTGGGGCTAACGGTCACCATGGCCTTTTGTGGCTAGATCGCAGCCTATTCACATGGGCAGTCAACCAACTCCACGCAGTCAACTTGACCGTCAACGAAGCATTCAGAGTACAATTCAAAGGATGGCATGATCAACATCATCAGGTTCATCACTTTCAAGTGATTGATTGAATGTATTGGTACATCTTCCGGACAAGGTGGAGTGTGAGGGAGCTCTACCCTCATCTACTCTCTATTTAAGTCAAAATTTTGTGGTCCAAAAGCTTTCAAGTGGAGAGGATTGATCCAGGAGGATCTTGTCAGTCCTGCATGAGTGGAGTCTTCAGTGGTTATCGAAGTGATCGTCAAATGATCATTGGTTTATGAGTTCTTGAACTTTATCAGCTTCGCCAGTATTCGTCGTCAACATTCAATATCCGGTATCTTCAGCTTCGACAATAATGTTATGGTTGTCCGATAATGTCAGTGATTGATATGGTTTTCATGGTATTCGAAGGATATGGTTTTGTACCTGGTTGTCAACATGTGTTTGTCATCAATTCCACTGGAGTTTGGTTGTCGACATCTTCATCGTCCATTCGGCCAGGGTTTTGGTTTTCGAAAATGATTCAGGTATTGTCATGTGGTTGTATGTCACATTGTGACAATTGTTGTAAAAGGGTTTGTTCTTAGATCTAAAGATCGAAATACCTACACCTAAAACCTAATACTTTGACCTTAACCTAAAATCTTTACATAAATCTATGATTAAAACCCTAAGACATAAACCCATTAACCTAACCTAAAAACACTCTCGGGCCATTACAAACCATATAACATTGCAAAAAATTTATAAAACATTACAGTATACATATATAACAGTCCTAAATCGCTGGCCTAAACCGCAACGGAGATTGACCGCGGTCTACAGAGGCAGGTAAGCCGCCAGGGCTTCGAAACAGTAGGGTTCATCGCAGCAGGACCATAATAGTGGGCATGTGAATAGTAAGCCATCGAGGTTATGGCAACCGTTAATTTGACCAAGCAGAGAATCCACCGTAATCGCCGGAAGCAGTTGTCACATGCGGAGTTAGACAACTGCGTTGGTAGCCAGAACTGCCAGGGCTAACGGTCACCGTGGCCTTTTGTGGCTAGACTGCAGCCTATTCACATGGGTAGTCAACCAACTCCGTGCAGTCAACCTGACCACCACTGGTTCGGAGAACTAAACTTTGGTATTTTGAGTTTTTAAGTTGAGTTTTGGGCTATTTTAATACAAACCGCCATGTAAACTTATCACTAGGTGTCATTCAATGACGAGAACGAAGGATATGAACCCTAAATTCAGCATATTCACTCCTAAACTCAACATGAAGGAGTTAGAGTGTATATGGAGGGCTATAAAGCCAAATTGGTGCTCTGAAGAGAGGGGAGAGTGGTTTTGAGTTTTGTATGCAGATTCCGGAGGTTATAGGTTGTTTTGTTTTTAGTGTAACATGATCATTCAGAGTCAGAATTGGGAACCGTGATAGGTGTTGGAAAGATATTTCAGATATATTTCGTGTGACAGTGAATAGAAGTGTCTGCGTGCATAATCAGTTTGGTTAATTTTCTGTGTAATCGACCTCCTCGGATTCAATTCTAATAAAGCAGTCACCCATCTTGAAAGTGGACCTGGAGACGTAGTCCATCAAGGATGAACACTGTAATCAATCTTTCTATCTGGTATTGCTATGCTTTTGCTTCTTTTCACTTTTGTTTACATCTTGCTTATGCTTCTCATCTGTTGTAAAGTCTTTCCTTTCAAACAGTTCTCACAGTTAAAGCACCTTAAGTTAAAATTCAATTCATTGATGGCATTAATCAATTCTACTTCAGTTTAATATATGATCATTTCAGATCAATCACTCTGACCCATTATATTATAACTAATTGCGCATAATAGGAAATGTCCACTTATATATAAAACATAAAGGTTAATTATTAAAAATATTATTGTTTAAGAGTTTGATAAGTACTTATTATTATATTATAAATTGTTTTAAGAACATGTGTTTTCTCCTAAAAGTTTACAATATCAAATTTAGATGGGGGTAGAGACTACCATAGGCCTAATTCAAAGTCAACTAGTTGCCACTATAAACTGTAGGCTAATGCCAAAAACCTATAACCCAACATGTATAGCAAACTTATGACTTAGCAAGGAACGATGAACACCAAGGTTGTCAAGCATCTAGGCTAATGCCAACAACTTGCAATCCAACATGCAGTAAGAAACTTATGGCTTAGCAACGATCAATGCACAACAGGTGTGCCGATCTCTTTCCACAATGGTCTACCCTTTTAGTTTGATCACAATGAGTCAACATCTCCCTTTGCAATAATTGAACCTAGGTGAAGGGGAAAGCAAGCCATTCTCTTTTTCTCCCAACTTCTCATAGCTAAAATCTACAACTCTTCATAAACTTTGGTAATTAAATTGCAAAATAAATAATATCCTTTGTTTTACAAATAAAATAATATCATAAAACAACTTAGATCTACCTTCTTATTTCTATTTTAATATATACTTATAAAGGATTTTACAATTAATTTCACTTATTATTACAATAGAATAAATAATAAATAAAATTATTTCATATTATTTACATTAATCAATCATACAATAATAAATACAATATTTCTTAATATTATATTTGATAATGTGTTTATTAATTAAAATATTTAATCAATAATTATACCTAGATTATATATATATTTAAAACATTAATATATTTTATAATCATATTTATATTAATATTATCAATATAATTATGGTTATAGTTAGTGTTAATATAATCAAAATTTAATTTAATTATAACATTATATCTCATAAGTTTCTTTATCTAAGTATTCTTAACTAGAAAGTGTTGGATGAATTTACGAACTTTCGGCTAGGGTTTTCAGGGCTGCAGAGTCGCAGCTGACAAGCCAGTGTCGTATGCGGGAGATCCCGCTATAGAAGTGTGATCAACGCGAAAAGGTGTCCAGCGAGTTTTTCGATCTGTCAGCGAATCCCTGAGGGCAGGTAAGTTCGGTTTTAGGCGATTTCAAACGGCAATCCAGTTTTTAATCATTAGAAACCGCCCTGAACGGAATGGGAGAACCAAGGGGGGGGGAGAGATCCCCTCCTTCAGAAACGTGGTAATAGGAGAGACAAGCTCAGGAGGAGATCAACATATTGGAAAGGAAAATCATGCCCCAGTGATGGGTAACCTATGGCAGAAAAGGATGAGAGGAAAATGCCTACCTAGGGCTCAAAAACAGCCAAGGTATGTCGTTCCAAACAACAAATTGGAGGAATATAGCTGTTACATGAGAGACCATGCCTTAATATGTCGGTTCGTTGGGTATTGGCCTTCTGAGCGGGAACTTTATAGATGGATCGATCAGAGATGGAAACCTAGGGGACGGGTAGACCTCAAACTTGGAGCCCAAGGTTTCTTCACATCAATCTTTTCCAACCTGGAAGACAAGAATAGTATCTTTGAGGAGGGACCTTATTTCTTGAACAATGCTGGCCTGTTCATGAAATTTTGGGAAGAGCGATACAACCCGGAAAAGGAAACTATGCTTGATGCACCGGTCTGGGTAAGATTGTTTGGGCTTCCTGATGAGTTCTGGGACCCTGAAATCCTGGAGGGGATTGGAAACACAATTGGGAGCTTTGTTAAAGCTGCAGAGGCTACAAAACGAGGTAAGTATAATGCTTATGCGAGAATCTGTGTTTACATAAATTTGGCAGATCCTCTCCCAGACAATGTCGAAGTAGAGTATCATGATACAATCTGGAAACAGCCAATTGATTACGAACATGTTCCCTTCCGTTGCCGCATCTGCCACGAATATGGCCACTTATACAGGCAATGCCCTCTGAATAAAGAGGAAGAGTCCAAGAAAAGTCAGGTAGCCCAACAGAGAAATACTGTGAGAATGGAGGATTCGGAGAGAGGTTTTCAACAGGTAGTAAGGAAGAGAAAACAGAATAAAGAAGGACCGAGTCCCAATCACAGAAGAAGTCCAGCCAAACAAGCAATCAAAATCAATTTCAGGCACTGCAGAGCGAAAACGAAGAATATGAAGTAAACTTGGAAGACGATGAGGACCCAGAGAATACCCCCATGGACATAACTGGAGAGGAAAAAGGAAAAGGAACAGATTTAAAGAAAACAAGCAGAGAACAACCGGAGGAAAAGGAAACAGAAACAGAACTGGCATCTAGGATGGAAGTGGAAAACCCGACAGAAAATGAAGCTGAAGAGGAGAAAATCATGAGAAAGTTACTCCAGGAATGGAAATATCTGGACAGCAGATTCATACCTGAAAAACAAAAACAATTATATAAAGAAGCCTTTCAGAAATACAAAGAGAAAAACGGAGAACCCCCAGACAAACCAGTTATGACAGAAAGCGAGCAGGACAGTGAAGATAAAGGAATGGGCAGCTCTAGCAAGAACAACAGAAAAAGAGGCCGGAAACCAATGAGTGAGACTATCCAGACAGTGGGAGAGATATTGATAAACTCAGGTAAAGTGATACCTCTGTCTGAGGTATTTTTCCCCTCTTACAAAAAGTTTTAAATGATAGTTATCAGTTGGAATATTAGGGGCTTGAATAGTAGAGGTAAGCAGAGGCATATAAAGGACAAGTTGAAAAAGGAGAAGCCTAGTATTATGATCCTACAGGAAACAAAAATTTTGGTTCAACAGCTCGTAGAAATAATAGAAAAAAGTAATCTCCCATATCAAGTGATTGGGCAAGATGCAATAGGGTCTGCAGGAGGTATTGCAATCCTGTGGAACCCCAATGAAATTATCATAGACAACTGGTCCAGCATGAATGGAACCCTTACTGGACTGGGTAGGATTGTAGGAACTATTCAACAGGTGGTTATTACAGGGGTCTACGGCCCCCCCTCCCCGGGGAGAAAGGAGCAGTTCATAAACAGCTTCAAATCCATCCGCAGACTCTACCTTGAAGCTGCTTGGATCATTGGTGGGGACTTCAATTTGATCAGATCCTTGGACGAGAAAAAAGGAGGGCTTAGGAGGAGGGATCACTTCATGGATAGCTTCAATGAAATGATTGAGGAACTCAGGCTTGTGGATATCCAGAGTATCAATGAGATCTACACATGGAACAACAGAAGGGGAGGTAAAAACCAAATTGCATCTAGACTGGATAGATTCCTAGTGTCGGAAGCCATCATGAATATGGATGTTGTTGTGGAGGCCAAGATCATTCCATCTTTGGGATTGGACCACTGGCCGATCCGATTAGAAATTGATATTAAGAGGATTCAGGGGAAAAGGCCTTTCAGATTTGAAGCTTTTTGGTTAAGGGACCCTGATTTCATCAAGAAAGTTGAGGACTGGTGGGGAAAATGCACTAGCCAGGGCAGATGTAGGATGCACACGTTCCAACTGAAGTTGAAAGAGCTGAAAGGCAAAATAAAAAGATGGAACAAGGAGGAATTTGGCAACATCTTGGAAGATAAACAAAAACTAGAAAAGGAAATGACGGATATTCAACAGAAGATAATATTAGAAGGTAGAACAGAGGAAAGCATCAATAAAGAGGGGGTAATCCTTGGCAGATTAGAAGAACGACGAAAGCAAGAGGAGATCTTGTGGCGTCAAAAATCTAGGATAAAGTGGCTAAGGGAGGGGGAAAGAAACACTAAATTCTTCCACCATGCTATGATCAAGCACAGGCAGGGAAACAGGATTTTATCAATCAAAAACAAGAATGGGGAAAGAGTGGTCGAGCAGAATGAAATTGAACAAGTCCTAATGGATCACCATAAGGGGATTTTAGCAGAACCTCAAGTTGACAGAACGAGAGCCATTCAGGAGATCTGCTCAGCTATCCCCAGCTTGGTCACTGAGGACCAAAACAAAGCTCTTATGAGGGTCGTGACCTTAGAAGAGTTGGAGGAAGTTGTGAAGGCAATGAAAAAGGGGACAGCTCCTGGGCCGGATGGTTTCACAGTGGACTTTTACCAAGCGGGCTGGCACTTCTTGGGAAGAGAGATACTGGACTTAGTGGAAGAATCAAGGATAACCAAAAGGTATGGCCTGCTCTCAATTCTACCTTTTACGCCCTCATCCCTAAGGGAGATAACCTAGAAGAGGCTAATGGCTTCAGACCTATAGCTCTGTGTAATGTTATTTACAAAATGATTACATCCCTGATTGCCAAAAGATTAAAACCTCTCTTGGACAATTTAATCTCAGTTGAACAAACTAGTTTTGTGGAAGGCAGGCAGATACTTGACGGCCTTGTTGTAACTCAGGAGGTTATCCACTCCTTAAAAGTTAAAAAGCAGAAAGGAATGATGATTAAATTAGACTTATCCAAAGCTTATGATAGGTTAAGTTGGAAATATTTGGAAACTGTCCTGGAGAGATTTGGTTTTCACCAAAGATGGATTGCTTGGATCCATAACCTGATCTCCTCCCCTCACTTTTCTATTCTGGTTAATGGAAGCCCCTCAAAAACTTTCAATGCCTCTAGAGGTATTGGACAGGGAGACCCCTTGTCTCCATTTTTATTTATTCTTGCCGCTGAGGGCCTAGGTCGCTTTATCAAACAAGAACGAGCAGCAAACAGAATTAAAGGGTTGCAAATTTGGGGAAACAACTTGCCCCTAACCCATCAACAATTTGTTGATGACATAATGTTGTTTGGAGAACCAACAGTAAGAGAAGTCCGACATCTCAGAAGAATTTTAGATTTGTTTGCAGAGGCTTCTGGGTTAGAAATCAATAAAGACAAATCCTGCATCTTTATCTTCAACACAATAGACCAGATCAAATCCCACTTAATCAGAATTCTAGGATTCAAAAGGGGGGAATTACCTACTAAATATTTGGGTAATGTTCTAGACTTCACTTCTAAGAGGGTGAAGAACTGGCAAGGAGTGCTGGACAAACTAAGCAACAAGGTTGCAAATTGGGCCTTCAGAGTGCTCAACATTGCTGGCAGAGTTGTTCTTGCTAAGTCGGTCCTTCAAGCTATCCCTATCTACCCTCTTTCGATTATGGCCGCCCCTGCTGGGGTTTGTGCTAAAATCAAGGAAATCATCAGGAAATTCATATGGAGCGGATCGGATCAGAAGAAAAAATGGGCCCTGGTCTCGTGGAGTCAGCTAACAGAAAGAAAAGAGAAAGGTGGATTAGGCTTGAGGGACCCTGAAGCTCTTAACAGGGTCCTGGGGGCCAAGCTGTGGTGGAGATGGCTTAGTGGTGGAAACGATCTCTGGAAAACTATATGGAGGACAAAATACAGAATGCCAGCCCCTCAGGTCGATATCCTCAGGCAACAGGAAATCCCCAAAGGCTCCGCTATTTGGGAATTAGCATCTCAAAACCGCGATTTGATTTGCAAACATACCTTCTGGGAAATCCAGGGTGGCTCAGAGGCCAACTTCTGGGATGACAGGTGGCAACAACGTGAAAGTTTAAACAACATTCAAAACCTCCTCCAGATCCGTGGCAGAGTTGAAGGAAATAGAACCAGTGTAAAGGACTATTAGAAAGTAAATGACATATTGGAGGGGTGGAGAGTCTGGGAAGACCCGACAGCATGGGATCGGGAGCTTAACTCAGACCTCCAAGATTGTTACAGGAAAGAAATGGGATCAAGAAAAATTAGAGTTCGCCAGGGGAAAGACATCCTCCGATGGGGGAACTCTATGAAGGGGACTTTTACAACCAAAGAGGCTTATTATCTAATGGATTCTCAGAACAGAGGAGACAGAAATGTGGAATGGAAAACAATATGGGAGGGCAACTGGTGGTCGAAGGTGACAATTTTTATTTGGTTGGCAACTAAAAATAAAATCTTAACCTGGGACTGTATCCAGAAAAAGGGATTCAATGGCCCTTCACGTTGTTACCTGTGCAACAATGATACCGAGACTAGAGATCACCTGTTGGTCAGATGCCCGTATACAGAGAAACTCTGGATGCTTGCTAAATGACTGTTCAACAAACCAGGAACTAACAGCAGGGAATTTAATGATTTGATTTTCAACTGGTGTAAAGAAACCTTTTGCTGCAGGGTGATCCAGAGGGCTTGGAATCTTCTCTCCCCCTTTATCCTTTGGATGATCTGGAAGGAGCGAAATAGGAGGATATTTCAAAATTCTGCCAAAGAACCAGAGGTAATTTGGGATCGGGTGGTCGAAAGTATGCGGGAGACTATCCTAGTTGATAAATGGGAGAGTGATGACTGGAAGGCAAATCCGGAAGAACAAGAAATTCTGAATAAGATAAACCTAAAACCCGAGATGGTTCACTTTAAATGTTCGGCCAGCCATGATATGCGAACTCAAAGCCCAGAAAAGTTTAGCTATCCAAGTGACCACTTTGTTAAACTCAATTTCGACGGGGCCTCGAAGGGGAACCCGGGCGACGCTGGTTTCGGGGGGATTTTCAGAGACAGCAATAGCCGAGTCAGATGGATTTTCGCTGACTGGGGAGGCCAGATGACCAATAACGAGGCCGAGTTTTGGGCCCTGCATCAAGGATTACAGATAGCCATCAGGAACGGCTACTCTAAGTTGGAAATTACAGGTGACTCGCAACTTGCAGTGGACATGCTGCGGAAGCTTAACAATGGGCAGGGATGGGAGAAGGTTACTAAAAGTTGGCGGATTGTGGGGATTGTTAAAGAAATTGCAGATCTCCTCAAACGCATCGACTACAGAATTATCAGTCATGTCCGCAGAAAAGGAAATCAGGCAGCGGATTGGCTGGCCAATTGGGGATGCAGAGGACGTGGCAGCACAATCGATAGCCAGTGGCGAGCAGTAGAGGGAAACGGGGAGTGGAAGGAGCTGGCGGACCTTATCAAAGCTGATCATGATCAAGCCGCAAATGCCAATGCACGGAGCAGTGAGCTGGACTAACAGGGGACAGTGGAGATCCCGATTCAAGAACATGGGGCATTTGGGATTTGATAATATCATCATTGCTGGCTACAGGATGACGGATCAGAATTTTGGTGGCAGTACAGCGGCGGGTGGAGCGGTTAGGCAAAAGTACACACATGGTAAGTTAATTAATGCCCAAACTATGAGAGGTGGTGGATACGGTTCGTCTGACCGCACTGATGAGGAGATTAATACTGAAATGATGGTCGGGAGCAGGGGATCGCCGGAGACCTACCGGCGGATTACGAAAACCGGCCCAAATTGGATCCCTGAAGAAAGGCATTCGCTTTATAACCACGGCTGGCCGATTGTTAAGGCATTCTGTGAGCTCCTAATTTGGGAAAGAGCGGAGGTTTCCATTGAGCGACATCAGAGAGCTGTTACAATCTCAGACAAGCAGAGAGAGCGACGCGGCAGACCCTTGGACAATATGGAAACCAGACGGAAACTGAAGCAGGTTGAGGAGCATCAGAGTGCAAGGGAAGAGAACGGGGAGCCAAAAAGGCAAAGTTTTTAAGCAGGAGGAACCGCCTTTCACTGTGTGGGAGGTAGAGGATAACTCGGATGATGACAAGATCCCGGAGGCTGAGCGCAATGGTAGGCGCTATCATAAGAACGCGGCTGCGGAAGGTCAAGAACAGACGAAGGCGGATCAGGTGGATTGTCGGGATTCGAAGGTCTGACGCTATGGAATGAGGAAGCGTTGTTCTACGCCTGACGAGGTGGAGGACGTCCCAGACGAAGATTTGGGTAAAAGAGCTGTGAGCGATCGCCGAAACCTTCAAAAGAACTTAGCTGAGGAAGCTAAACAGCAGGTGAGGACTGATCTTCCCGATTATCGGGAGGCTGGGACCCGACGTTTCGGCCTACGGAAGCACAGCATTCCTCCTGACAGTGAAAGGGACCGGTCGGGTAAGCGGGGCAAAGGGCAGAGGGAGCCCGTGAAGGAGGAGGGGGAAACTTCCAGGCGCTCGGGCAAAGGCAGAAAACCCAGGGAAACTGTCAACCTCCGTGTTCGTAGGGCTGAGCAGGCCTTCCTCCGTCACTCCCACCTGGCCGTGTGTAGAATCATGGATTACCTCGAAGAGGAAGCGTTTCAGAATCAGTCTGATAACGAAATGGAAGAATTGGAATTTCTCCTTCACGACCCGCGTCATACCAGAGGACGGATGTCCTTAATCAAACAGTCACTGCATATTTATTGGGTGATGAAGGGGCTTCTTGCCAAGGCCATGGAGCACGTGGCCAAAGAGATGGTGGAGCTGGCCCTTGGAGATCAAACTATTCGCAGAGAACTGAGCTACCTGTGTATAGCTATGACAAAGCAGGAGGAGCAGCTGGATGCTATCCAGCAAATGCTGAATCGGGACCAGTCTGGACCAGAGGGAGCAGCAACCCAGCATACTGATGGCGGCATCGACTGAGTTAAAATATGGTTAGAAACTGCAAGCGGTTTTTTTGTTTTGATTTTGTACATGTGCAAGATAGGAAAAATCATGTTGTGTAGACCAGTAATTTTAGTAATAGTTTCAGTAAGTTTCAAGACTGCATAGTTTACTTAGCTAAGTCTGCCAGGCTGTGGTCCTATTATTTTTGGGCTGCTATTAAAAACTATAGATGGTGC
>APFE030185201.1:0-65505 GCA_000404065.3 Pinus taeda
TCGAGAGATCACCCATCACGGATTCGCTTTCCACTTCACTTTCATATAGATCGAGCTTTTGAAACAATAACCCAATATTTCAGATCTTAAGATATGCAACCCAAAAGCATACACAAGCCAAATGATCTCCTTTGCTTTATATAGGCAAGCTCTTCCTCAAATCATGGACCAATACCACGGGCCAAAACGATAACAAACCAATACCATCAACTCAATACTAGGGATCAACACGTCTGTCGAGATGCCATGGTCCAAAAACCATAGGTTCAAATTCCAAGGACTAACTACCATGGACCAAAGGTAAGTTTTCCCACATGAAATAAACTTTTCTCTGCATAAAATTCCGTGAACTTTTCTCCACATGAAATAAACTTTTATAAACTTTTCTCTGCATAAAATTCCGTGAACTTTTCTCCTGCGTACTTCTTAATTCTCATCATATTGAGAGCCATGCCATGGGTGTTGCCATCAAGTACAACATCTGTAACATATAACCATACCAGAAACATAATGCCAACACTTAACATCGTGGCCTGAAGATGTAGTCCCTCCAGGACAAATTCTGTTATCAACGATTTATGTTTTCATGTGTTGATGATTGCCAGGTTCCTCTTCTTTACAACATGTAGATGTATTCATTTATTTTTTCTTAAAAATGAAATTTAACACATCCTGATAGTAAAAGGTCTTAGAAGGGTCCTTTGTCACACCCAGACCTAAATCAATGTGTCTCATGAATAGTGTGCTCCATAAGTATTTTGACCGATTTGTATTAGTTTTCATCAATGACATCCTAGTGTACACTAAAAATCAAGAAGAACTCGAAGAGCATCTTAGATTGGTGTTGTAAACATTAAGGGATCTTCATCTTTATGCAAAGATCAATAAGTGTGAGTTTTACAAACCCTGAATTCTATATTTGGGACATATTATCTCAAAAGTATAATTGGTAGTGGACCCCGAGAAAGTTAGAGTCATTATGAACTAGCCAATGCTGAAAGATGTATCAGCAGTTCACTCCTTTATGGGGATTGTTGGGTACTACCCATTAGGGAAAATTTTAAGGCCTAAATTGGGCCTCCTAAGAAAAATGTACAACCAAAGTAAACTTCATAAGAACCAATACCATTCAGGATTATTATGTCAACCATGGGGGATGATTCACCATTTTTGGAGTAAGAAAGAAAAAGATTAAAAAATAATAAAATAATAAAATACTTTTTCAACTCATATTTTCAACTTATCTCTCTAAAGTTTTACTCAAATTTCGAGCAAGAGCTCTCATTGGATGCAAAATTTAATTTCTCATCCAAGAAGTAGCCATGTTTCATACTTTCAATCAACCATGCTACACGAAAAATTGGAAATACATGAAAAATCGTGATTGCAATAAAATTTTTCATGTATTTCTCATATTTCATGTAGTAAGGTCCATCCAAAGTATGAAACATGGGTAGACCATTGATGAGGAATCCAATTTTATAGCCAACAAGTGTGTCCACTTGAAATTTGAGTAAACCCATAGGGAGATAAGTTGAAAATATGAGTTGGAAAAATAGTTTTTTATTTTTTTAATATAATTTCACTATTTCCACTATTATTTTATAATTTCCTTAGGAGGCCCATATTATACTTCAAAATTCCCCTAATGAAATATTTGTGGAGGGGTTTTGAAAACTAGCTCACCCCATTACCTTCGTACACAAGAAGGGAGTAAAGTTCGAATGGGAAAAAAAAATGTGAGAGCTTCAACAAAATGAAGAAAATGATGACAACTCCTCTTGTAAATATAGAAGCCCCAAATAAGGAATTTACAGTGTGCACAAATGCTTGTTTAGAAGGATTGGGGGGTGTACTACTGCAAGACAATGCTTTCATAGCCTATGAGTTAACAAAATTGAAAGAACATGAACCAAATTATGTGGTGTATGACCTCAAACTATCTATTGTAATCCATGTCTTGAAAATGTGGAGGCATTATTTATTGGGGAGAATTTTTTTTTTAGTATCTAGCCATATCAACCTAAAGTATTTCTCTATTCAGCCTGATCTAAATCTAAGAAAGGCAAGATGTTCAGCATTCCTTAGTGAATTTGAATTTGAAATAAAACATATTAAGGGAAAATAAAATAAAATTATTGATGCACGAAGTAGGCATGTTCATTCCTTGATAGAAAGTGTAGGAAGTAGCATAAATACAAATTTTGAAGAACATGTGCAACTAGTGGTGCAACACTACCCTCAGTACTAGGAAACATGATTGAAAATGCAACGGGAATAAATTTTGGGATATGATTTAAACTTGAAAGGTCTAATTAATTATGAGGATGGAATGTATATTCCCAATGTAATAGTACTCAAACAAATGATTATGGATGAGCACCACAAGAGACCATATGCTAGTCATCGGGATACCAAAAGACAATAACAACCTTAAGGAAAAAAAAAATTCTGGGTATGAGAAGGAGAGACCAGATTATTTAGCCAAATTCCAGGAGTGTCAACAAGGGAAAGTGGACCACCAATATCTGATGCGATTACTAAACTCGCTACCCATTCCAGAATGGAAGTGGGAGGTGACATCCATGGGATTTATAACTGGGTTACCGAAGACCAAGTATCAGCATGACTCCATTATGGTAGTAGTAGATACAGTAACTAAAGCAACACACTTTGTACCAATATAGTCTACCTTTAGGGCTGCACAAATTGTTAATATTTTCATGAAGCACATTTTAAGACTTCATGGCATACCAAAGGTGATAGTTTTATATAGAGCTACAACATTTACCTCCAAATTTTTAAAGACCTTTTTTGAGGGCTTTCGCACTAAGTTTAACTTAATTACTACATACCATACTTAGAGGGATGGGCAAATTGAACAGACTAGGTAGATTTTGGAGGATATGCTCCAAACGTATGTAATGGAGAAGCACATAAAGAGGGAAGATTTTTTTCATCTACCCAATTTTCCTATAACAAAAACCATCAAATGTCTATCAAAATGCCCTTTGAAGCATTGTATGGTAGGAAATGTTATACACCGCTCAGTTTGAGCCAACATGAGGATAGGTAGATTCAATAGAATATTAAAAAAACCCAAGATCAACAAAAGAGCTATGTGGACAAAAAGAGGACATACAAAGAGTTAGAGTTGGAGGGAAAGTATATCTAAGGGTTAAACCTTCGAAACAAAACGATCAAAACAGGTAGTTGTGTTAAATTAACACCACTATTTTGTAGGTTGTTTGAAATTCTAGATCGAGTGGATCGAGTAACATACTAGGTGGCTCTACCCAGTCATGTTAAAGGTCACAATGTATTTCATGTATCATTACTAAAAAAGTATGTTCATGATCCTTGTCATATAGTTGACTGGAATGTGTTACAGGTAGAATTGGAAAGAGAATTTCTACCAGAGCCACTCCTTATCTTAGAGCCGAAAGATACCATGCTCTAGAATGAGGTCATCACTCAAGTTAGAATGCAGTGGAGACACTTTACTTCTGAGGAGGATACTTGGGAACTTGAAGATAGCATGAAAGCAAATTATCGAGCTCTGTTTGATAAAGAAATGGGTGAATAAAAAACACCAAGGGTAGTGTTATTTTCTTAGTGGGGAAGATGCAACAATCCTTATGTTCTAGTAAATAGTATTTTAGTAGTTGAATTACTGTTAGAAATGGCATGGAATCCAGGATTTTTCTTTTTGGAAAAACTATGATGATGTAATTAATTGATTTGAAAAAAAAGATATCACTTGAAGAAATAACTTGGAAAAGAAAAAGTGAATGAATGAGGCCATTATTCCAATCCATGATCCAAGATGAATGGATAGGATGGAAATAAAAAATTCTCGAAACACTCTAAAAAAAATTGTTGGAGAGAAATTATGTGATTGATTAGATGGGGAGAGAAAAATCTAGGAAAAGTACCGAGTGTGGGGCAAACAACACTGGAATGGGTGAATAAATAACCATGGTGGAAAAGGAAACATTTAAAGGAAGAAACAGAGTCCTTTGAATTTTTATTTTAGGAAAATCCTAGGTTATGGGAATTGACAGAACCTAGAAAAAATGGGTTGCTGTTACAGAAAGTATGTTAGGGAAAGTGAGGCATAAAAATGCCTTCACCAGAATGGTAGGTGTTGGTTATTGTTGGAGAAGGAGGATGTCAACACCATGGAGAACCAAAAGAGAAGGTTCATGGTTGGGAGGAAACTCATTCTGTCTAAGTTCTTTTGACAACTATTGTAAGAAGTTACTATATAGGAATATATTTCTTAAATTTTGGTAAAGATATTGATTGTGATGTTGTTGATTGAAATTAATGATATGTTGTTAATGAAAAATGATATATTGGTTGAAACTTAGGCTACTATATAATTATGGTAATGAATTTCAAGTTTTAATAAGCTTGGAATAGCGGCATTAATCATTATTTAGTGGTCAGACGTAATGCACTTAATGCCCATGACAATGGAAACTGTTTAAACAACGATTGCATCAATAATAGCACAGATGACAATAGCAATTAAGGTTTAGATAATACACATAATCACTATTTAGGTAATACTAGAAATGGCACCGGAATGAACAATAGCAATCCGGGTTTAGACAATGGTTTCCAGAATGAAAGAAGTCAGTCTTCATCAAACACCTCTGAGACTAAAATAAAAAGAAAAGTGGTGAATCTTTCTTCCTAGGAATCAGATCCTGAAGTCATTAATGTCCTCAACAAAGGTTTTGGGTTTGCGGTGACTCCTAAAAACTTTCCTATTGAGAATATGATATGTATCATAGAGGATGGGATTAATAACCTTCCTTTGGAAGATAAGGAAACATTAAGACAATAGTTTTCTCTCATTATGAGAAAAGCCAAAACTCCCAAAAGCAAGCCTTCAAATCCATGCAGAACAATGATAAAATTGTGGTTCTTAAGGCAGATAAGGGAGGAGCAGTGGTGATATTGGATAAAGAAGACTATGTATGCAAAATGAATGAACACCTAAAATGTGACAGTTATAAGAAGCTGAGAAATAATCTCATCCCCAAAATTATGAAGGATGTCAGAAAGACAATTTCAGAGTCCAACCTTGAGGATAAATTAAAGAAGAAATTAATCCCTTCCTGTGAAACTATACCAAGAATTTATTGGTTACCCAAGATTTTATGAAACCATATCAAGAAAAGATAGAAAAGATAGATCAACACCTTAGAATTCAGCCTCTTCGAGGGGCAACCTCCTTTACATTACATAAATGAACAATTCTTGGATGATTCAAATGACAAAATCTCCTTTCTATATATAGGAGTCTAAGGAGTCACAATATAACCCAGCCGACCTAACAATAATAATATAAAGCCACAAAAATAACAATAGAGGGATTCTATGGGGCATAATAATAACAATGTGGAGATAATAGGGGCACAACAATTTTAATAAGGGATGCAACTACAATATTAATGGGGTAATCACTAGTATTATAGGGACCCAACATGCCCCTCTCCTTCAAAAAAGTGTTGTCCTCAATGCTTGAGTAGTTCTGGATGCTTCTGTATAAAATTCTCATCGTCCCATGTGGAATCTTTAGCGGATAACTTCTTCCACTTGATAAGATACTCTGAAATTGATCGATTTTGTAGCTGTCGAGTTCTTGTTTTTGTGACTGCTTCTGGTTCCAATATAATTTTTCCTTCCCCGTCAAGTTATGTAAATATTGTTTGAACTAGGAGCTTGTCGCCTATAACCTTCTTTAAACATGAAACATTGAAAACTGGGTGCAATCGAGAAGCTGCAAGAAACTCTAATTTGTATGCCATAATACCAATCTTTTGCAACACCTTGTACGGACCATAATACTTTGGTGATAATTTATTATCCTTCTTAGCTTGCTTGAGGGAAATTTTCTTATATGGTTGTAACCATAGGAATACCCAATCACCTACATCAAAACTTCTTTTGCCGCGATGTTGATCTGCCTGCTGTTTCATTCTATTCTGTTCCAACATGAGGTTATCCTTTAAGAGTTGGACGACTTGTTGTTGATATTCGATGTGATGTTCCACTGCTTGAACCTTAGAATTTTCTCTTAAATATTATTTGATGGATGGTGGCTGATATCCATAAAGTGCCATAAATGGGGTCATTTTTGTTGTTGTATGGAAGGAAGTGTTATACCACCATTCAGCCAGAGGCAACCATTTGACCCATTGTGTCTATTTATCAGATACAAAGCAACGAAGATATCCTTCCAAACATTTGTTTACTATCTCAGTTTGCCCATCAGATTGAGGATGATAAGATGAGCTATGAGCTAATTGAGTACCGAGACAAGAAAATAATTTTGTCCAAAAATTTCTAGTGGAAATGGGATCTCTGTCACTTACAATAATCTTTGGGTTTCCGTGTAGCTTTTGAATTGTTTCCATAAATGCAGTAGATATTGTATTGGCTTTAAATGGATGTGATAATGCACAAAAGTGTGCATACTTGGTAAGTCTGTCAACTACCACCATGATGACACTTTTTTCCTCAGACTTGGTTAAACCTGTGATAAAATCCATTGAAACCTCCTCCCAACGTTGGCTTGGAATGGAAAAAGGTTGTAATAGACTCGTGGTCTTAATTGTTTCAACTTTATTTTGTTGGCAAGCCAAACATTCCGCCACAAACTTTTGAATATCTGATTTAAGGCCATCCCAAAAAAAATCCTTCTTAACCCTATGGTAAGTATTTAAAAATCCTGAGTGCCCTCCTAAGGGAGATGTGTGCAATTCCATAAGAATCTTTTGTTTTAGCTGAGAATTCTTGCAGAGGTATAAGCGATCTTTGTACCATAACGAATCATTTTTCTAGCTAAATGTATCAGACATACTGGAATCTTGTTGTAACTTTCGAATAAGTGCCCACACTTCTTCGTCATTCTTCCATTCCTCCCTTGCTTCGTTTATCCAATCTGGTTGGATAATAGAAATGGCGCACACCAATGTTTCCATGTCCTAATCCTTTTTTGAGAGTGCATTTGCCACCACATTTTTCTTCCCTTTTTTGTAGATGATTTCAAAGTCATAACCCAACATCTTTATGACACACTTTTGTTGCTCTTCAGAGGATAATCTTTGTTCTAAAAGGTATTTAAGGCTATCATGATCTCTTTTTACCGTGAAGTGTCTTTCGATTAGGTAGGGTCGCCATTTCTTAAGTGCATGGAATATTGCCAACGTTTCCTTCTCATAAATAGCTTTGTGTAAAAACTTTCCCTTGATTGGACGAATTTCAAAAGCAATGAGTCTTTCATCTTGCATTAAAAGAGCACCGATTCCATTTCCTGAAACATCACATTCCACAATAAAGGTTTTTGTGAAGTTTGGTGTAGGTAAGACCGGTGCTTGGCACATTGCCTCTTTAAGATGTTCGAAAGCCGTTGTTGCTTTTGGAGTCCATGAAAATGCATCTTTCTTCAATAATGTTGTTAGAGGTGCTGCTATTCTTCCAGAATTCTTAACAATCTTGAGATAATACCCTGTCAACCTGATAAATCCTCGCAGATGCTTTATGGATGTGGGGATTTTCCATTCCTTAACTCTTTCATGAGATACAATATGACCCAGATATTCCACCTCTTCTACTCCAAAGAAACATTTGGATCTTTTTGCATATAATTGTTTCTCCTCCAATAGTTGTAGCACCTTTTCAACATGCTCAACATGATCCTTACAAGACTTGATGTAGATTAGTATATCATCAAAAAATACTAACACAAATTTTCCAAGGAATGGTTTGAAAATGGAATTCATCAAACCTTGAAATGTTGAAGGTGCATTGGTAAGGCTAGAAGGCATGACCAAAAATTCATAATGACCCTCATCAGTTCTAAATGTTGTTTTCGGAATGTCTTCAGTCTTCATTCTGATTTGATGATATCCTGAACGAAGATCCAACTTGGTGAAGTAAATTGATCCATGCAATTTGTCTAGTAATTCATCAATGACATGAATGGGAAGCTTATCTTTCGTAGTGGGCTTGTTGAGCTCCCTATAATCCAAACACATGCGCCATGATCCATCCTTCTTGTGCACTAATACTACTGGAGCAGAGAAATAACTTTGACTCGGGTGAATTATACCAGCCTCTAGCATTTCTGCAACCATACGCTCAATTTCACTCTTTTGGACATAGGGATATCTGTACGGCCTAACGTTTGGAGGAACACTTCCTAGAATCAGATGAATAGCATGATCATGATCACGAATAGGTGGGAGACCTTTGGGAGTCTCCCACCTATTCGTACATAAACGAATAGGCACTAATAAATCTATTAATTAGTAAAGACTATTTATAAAAATTAAAACCTATCCAGTAAAAAAACTATAATACAAGCGTACTATTTTAATTATTAATATTAATTATTATGATGTCTTAATATTAATTATCAACTATTAATATTATTTATTGTTAATTAATTATTAAGATACTATTAATTGTTTAATTATTATTATTAATATTATTTATTAACATTATTATATTTATTAATATAATTTTAATATATAATTATTATTAAAATAATATAACTAATAATTTAAATAAGTAATAAAATACTAATATTCTATTCATTAAATACTAAATATATTTAAAAATTAAAAATAAATAATCATTTCACATAATTAAATTAATAATTTATATTAACATTTTTAATATTAAATGCTTAAATGAGTTATTATTATTAAGATTATTATTAACATTAAGGTTTTGTTGTTTTTTTGTTTTTTTTTTTTTTGAATTGGACTAAGTCTAATGATAAAAAATATGGTACAAGATGCTACAACCAAGAGAGACAAAAAACTGGCAACCGGAAATGATAGGACTATCAACCTCGGTTCCAGAGAAGGAGTGAAACAAGCAAGAAGCTACAACATATGGCTCGAAGCAAAAACACTGAAACCTACCCAAAATGGGTAAAAGCCTCAACACAAAGCTTTTTCCCTTTCCTTCTTTTGACTTCGACCCAACCATCATGGGGTGGATAAGCCATGACAACTTGAAGATTGGGAAACTCCTTAGGAGGGCCCTCCTTTTCTGAGTCAGAGGAGGAGGTCAGACGGACATGTTTCTGGGGGATGACTGAATTGGAGGGATGCGCTGGACCATCAGTGGAAGGGACCTCGAACTGAGGGGCATGATCCAATTCTGCATCGTTGCCTTCATCTTCAGTGCTAGAGGAATCAAAATCCACGACTGGTGGTGGAGAGCATGGAGCCCAGCGTTTGGGCCTGGGCTTCGAGAGGTTATCCTTATTATTTTTTGTCGGGAGAGCTGGGCAGGAGTTCTACAGGTGCCCTGATTGGTGGCAATGGGAGCAATGGAAAGCAGTGTTTTCGTAATCCAGTGTTTGGGTCCAAACAAAGTCATTCATCTTGAGATTGATTTGATCTAGAAGTCGTTTGCTCAAATCTAACTCTGCACAAAATTTGGCATAAGTGTAGAGACCTTTGTTTTCCCTCCAGTGATCTGCCATTAAGAAACTACCCAAGGTGTTGCCTATAGCTTTATAGACTACATTATGCCATAAGTGGGCAGGTAAGTTTGGAAGCGTGATCCATATAGGTGTCATGGTAACGACAGCGGTTGCTGGATCAAAATCTGGGAACCAAGGAGTCATGAAGAGCCCTGCAGTTCCCATGAACCAAGGGCCTTCTTATAATGCTTACTGTCATAAAATAGTACAATGAAGTATCCCTTTGAACTAAAACTAATCTTAGAGTGCTGAGTCTAGTTTGCATGAATCCATGCATAGAGATCCTGAGATCGCAGCGAAAGTCTGTTGAATCTGCAAATGATGGCTCTTTCTGCAAATTCTTGAAGTTGAATTGCAAGACCTTCATGGGTGAGTTCAACAGAGGGAACTTCCTCTATCTTGTCAACCAAGAAAGGCTTAGTTTTATGGGCTTCCGGGAGTTTGGGGTTCTCAGAGTGTACTGCATCTTTGTAAGAGAAAGGAGGAGTAGAGGATGACTGTCTCACTGCACCTCCTCTCAAACGGAGGGTTAACAACAAAGAGTTGTTTCTACAAATGTTGTAAGAAGATAGTGGAAGAAGATCTTCAAGTTGTTTACCTTGAAAGAGAAGTCTCTGAAGGCCTGAAGGGATCCCAATCCTTTTTTCTAGATCCATTTTGAGATCCAACACTAGATCTAAAGAACTTGCCCATTGCAGGATGGTTCTACCTGTAGGCTGAGAAATTTGGATCTGAAAGGAGTCAAAGAAGTGTATCATATCGTCATCCATGCAGGGTGGATCAATTTTTTTTTTAGGCCTCTCTCTAATGGATTGGACAGTTCCTCTATGGACCCAAATGCACCATTTAGTTTTGGACCCTGTCTATGCCTTGGTCTCTCCGGATTTGGCTTATAGGGATCATTTTCCCGAGATCCGTCTGCTCTGTCAAGAGTATCTATATTCAGTTGGAGAAACATAACCTCCAAGCTCATGGTCGCTTTGGTTAGGGCCACTACATGTGGCATCCGTTCATTGTCATATACCCTCGCCTGGTCATATGAGTATTGGGATGCCGCAGTCCACATGGCCCATAATCTCTCTTGTGGTGTCGAGATTGGCTGCACTAACTCTCTTTTTTCCTTTACTACTCGCAGATCTGATCGATTACCCTCATACTCGAGAAGAAGGTGCCCAACTATTGACGTTTTGTGGGGGTTTCCTGCATGGCCCCCATCTTTGGTATGCAATGCTGCTGCCTCATGAAATCCTGGTGCAAAAACACTAGCTTGTTCAACGTGCTCGTTGTGAGGAACAGAGAGGGAATAACGAATGTCCACAGTGCCATCCACAGAGATAGAACTTAGAAGGGTACCGATGACACAGTCGCACTGGTCAATATGCCTTACATAGGAATCACCTATACGTCGTCAAGCCTGTTGAGGACGAGGGGATCTGCAACTACCCTTGCCCTTTCGCCATTTTTCTCCCGTTTCCCAAAATATTATTAAGATTAAGGTTAAGGATTTTAATAATAATAATTTAAATCAATATATTAACTCATCAGTAAAAAAATAAAAAATAAAAAATCTACAATTAAATATCATAAGCTACAAGTGGACATTCAATGGATCCTTAAATCTACTCTCCTCATAACTATTTATATCCTTCAATTAAGCTCTTCTAATATCATCATTCTTAAATTTACTCTCCTCAATATCATCATTCATAATGTCTTGATGATTGATGTTGGGATTTGAAAAATTGACGAAAAAAAGTTCTTAGTGTTAATTCTCCGATAACTAAGTCAAAAAATATAAACCACACATATGTCTTAAATCTAGAAGATTGGAATACTTTATGGTTTATTTACTTTTGAAAATAAATGAAAGATGAAGATAAATTAGAGGAATTTAATTACAAGCTGAGAATATAATAAGGATTGAATTTACAATATTGGAACGTGAGTAAATTATTTGATCATTTTCGAAAAATTTCAGAATCGCAGATGTATATACTCACGTGTACTAATAGAAACTAGACTTGCACGTATGTTGTAATAAATCTGAGAAATAAAAATGGAACAATTGCGGTAACGGCCTATGTGTTGTTAAAGTAGTTTGGGTTGACCTAACTATAAAATGATGACTTAAATTCTCATGCACAGTTATAGAGGGAGTGTAGAAATTTTTTTAAGATAAAAAACACCCCAAACTACTGATTGTAATTTAGCAGGAAGCCACCACAAATTCTAATAACTGTAAGATTATCTAGTCATTTACTGGTATCTAAGACACAAAATTAATTCGAGGGATCTAGCTAAGTCTCTTTAACCTAGTTAAAGAAAAAATTAATTTGGAGAGAGATAATGAAACTCATTCCTATGGAGGGTCATAAGTCTCGACCACACTTCAGGTGTGAGAAAGCAAAAAACAAATATAAAATAATATTAGAAATGATGAAAACCCAACAACAAATGTTTTATTGAAATAGAACCTCTATTTCAAATAAATATAAGGATGATTTGTAACTCTAAACAACCATGCCGGATCTAATTACAACACTACAATAATATATAAACCATCATTTTTGAAATCATTATCATGATTTAATCACACTATAAACTCGAGGTTCAGGAGGAAAATCCCTCAAAAAGGATTCAAGATAGCAATTTGATCATTACAGTAAGGTAAACAAACTTATTTATCAGTCAAACATCAGAACAAGTTTAAGAATAATTAACACTTATGTAAACCAATGAGAGTATGGACATGTATAGCTATTAACAATGCATAAACAAACATGCAAGTGACGTAAATTGATTATGTTACAGGAATCATCTGATTTTATAGTTCATACATAGGATGCAGAACAATTCATAACTTAAAAGAGGAAATTCGTTTGAATTACACAGTACACATTAAAATATTAATCATTGTTATGCTGATAAGCCCTGGCTAAAAAGGGATAAGGAGAAGAGAGACTCTATACCTATAACTTTATGGAAAATTTGTTACACAGCGGAGTAGAGCACCTGTGATGTGCACATGATAACATCACTAAGATTGCCACTGTAACACTTAGAACCCTAATGAAGGTGGGGAAAACCAACCTGGAGGTTCAAAGGATTGTTGGCTAAAACTGACGATACCAGCTCAGAGAAGACAACCAGAATTTTTGAAGAGGGTGTCAGCACCTGCAAGCAAATGAAAAATATTATGATAAACTCACAACGAAATGTCTGGTGCGATAACGTAACTAGAATGTAGAAAGTTTGAAAAGAACGCAATCAGAGTATGGTCGAGTACAAAGTTGGTAGGCGGTATAGTTGTAGGTGTCCGGCCCTGTATATTTCCCCTCAAACTAAAACCCTGTAATACAATAAACATTGAGAGGAAAAACATAATGGAATGACCTATTAAAATCAAAGGGAATTTATTTTTATATCTTCTTTGTAGATGTAAGATTACAAAGAAGATATTAGGGGAAATCCAACTCAATGACTTAATGGAGGTTTTGAATATCTATTTGCTTGGGTGTAGCACGTAGTGGAATTTCTAGAAGTCGATACCATTTCCCTAATGATCTGAATATAACACCTCATACATAGAAGGGTGAGGGGGGGTAGGGGAGCGATAGGAGTTTATTTACTTAGGGGGTCGAACTGTGAAACTGGGGATTTCGAATGAACCCTGGAAACAAAAATATATTTACCAAAGTAACGACTAGAAAGCCAACAACAAGAAATTCATATTTGTAACCTAGTGAAGCAGTTGAGGGTAGAAGGGGAAACCGAGTAGGAAAATGCAACCAGTGTAATAGGATTTTGAAACGTTACTTGTTGGTTCTGGTGCACGCATATTATAAATGGAGGAAAGTGAGATGTTGAGAACGAGTTGGAGTTGAACGAGGAGTCACCTAATCACTTGTACAAGGGAAGATAACTTACAAAGTAGGTTAAGTCGAAAATAATGAATAAAATAGTGTTGACTAAACGGAAGTGTATATCTAGCCAAGTTGGGGACGAAGTCATCTCTGTTCCTGTCAAACAAGCAAAGGAAAAACACGAAAGAATTAGTAACTCTCACGCACATGAGAAAATTAGATGTGGGGATTCAAGCCACATGACTAAATGATGTAAGAACATAAGATTACCTGGAAACCCGTGTATAGGGTGATGCAGCTGTTGGATAAGTGACATCTAGTTTTTTGAGTGGCAGGATGATGGAAGACGAGTGGTATCTATTTCCTCCAGTCACACTACTTGAAAAGAAATAAAAAATAAAAAAATTGCACGATAACTGAAACCCTCAGTAACCCAGGAAGACAAAGGAAGAAAAAAATAATAAATATACCTGTGTAGAGGTATACCCAAACTATTTAGGTGACACGAATTCCACCTCTCATGGCACCACAAACCTGTAAAGAAACTAGTCTTAACCAGAAGATGATTTCCACATAATAAACTAGTAGAGGATGAATGATACCTAACAATTTTTCCTATACTTGGGTTTATTATTGATGTTCGTGAGTGAACTGGAGTGAGCCAACAAAAATGGAATGGCTACGGTGGTGGTTGTTGTATAGGGCACCTCACATCAGTTCGACACCTTGACATGGGCTAGACCATCGCATACCAAATGAGGGTTAGATGGCACATAGAGCCACTGAGGGTTTGAGAGGGAATAACACTCCATTTTTCATCAAAATCAAAACCATCGTAACCCTCGATCTAATTCCAGTACCCGACGTTCCAAGTGGACAGTGGAGAAGCACAGAAGTTCACATGGGTAAGGACATCATGGAAGCACAGGATTGGGCCTAAGATTTCAATGCCTAACACCTGGTAGATAAACACACAATCCTTCCCTTAGCGTTAAATGAAAGGGATACACCATATGGAATCTAAAGAAGCATATGTACAATTAAGGTGGAATGGAACAATTATTTCCCATAACATATACAATAAAAGAATTGTCCAACCACACCAAATAGATTGGTTCATAAATCAAAAACCATGCTAGATCCCCTAAAATCTCAAGTGCCAAAGTCACCATACATAAGTGTAATTGGAAAGGCCAATACTTTGGCTATAGGGATAATATAGTTTGACTATAGAAAAAGTGGGGCTGATGAGGAGGGTAAGGTAAAAAAGGATGTCCAGAATCTAGTTCATAGAAGCGCATTAATATTAATATGTATTAATATTAATACATAGTAAGTAATCCAAACATGAGAAAAGTGAATGCAATAAAAAGAAGTAGGATGTAAAATGGATGTGAGAGGGTGGGTGACAGTACTTTAGTTACAAAATAACCATGAACAATCCCAAAGAACAAAAACTATTTCTAAAGTTCCCATAATGATGTATCAAAAAAACAAAATGATAAGATAGTTAATTAATTAATGGTGTTTATAAGAGGAAAAAAAAAAATCATGTCGAACCTGGGGTTCATTACAAATACCTGTAGAGCATGTCAAAAACCCCCGAAGAGCATGTCATAATCTACCCCGTAAAAATTGACAGGAATCATCTAGAAAGCATAAGAACCCAAATCCATAACTACAGATAATAAGGATAGATAGATAAGCATGTAACTTAATATCACCAACCCACTTTGTCAAAGCCAAAAAAAATTCAAACACTGAGTGCAGGGTGGCGTGGCCAACATATTCTACCTTCATCTCCACTGAAATTTTTAGAGTCCACTGGAGTGAAGTTTCTGCATGCAGAGGTTCTATCTCTCGTCAACATCCCAAGTGAGTAGTCATTACTTGTAGATTTAGAAGCCAAATTAGCTTGCATGAAATTCCAGGTGACTCCCACAAGAATCATTCCATGTGTATGCAAACTTCCCTCCTTCAACACGCCAAACATTATGAGAAAACTCACGAAATAATCCCTCTAGTTGTGGGGAAGGAGTCTAGGAACCACATAAATTATTGAGAACCAAGGGATGCTTGATATCATAGTGAATGAATAATAAACACTTTTCATGCATTATACATGGAGCATATTGGCCACAACAACCACCTCTTAAATGTCGTGTGAGGTGACATGGTGGCGGGTGCCACACACAATTTCTATCGCCACATCACCTATCACCCTAATAAAAGGATATTAAATACTTTTTATTTTTTTTATATAATAGATTTATTTTCTATCAAAATTTAATTTCTTCCGTATTAAATAAATTATTTTTTTCCAATATAAATTAAAAAATGTTATTAATTTATAGAAAGATAAATTAAAAAAAAATTAATCAATTTATATATTATATTATATTATATATTTAACAAAATTAATTGGTCAATTATATTATAGCTTATATTCCTTATCAATGCTATTTATTTATTAACTATAGTATAATTAACATTTTTGCATAATTATGAAGTTTTTAAAAAATAACAATTATACAAAGTTCTTTCCTCTCTTCCCATAGTTTAAAATAGGTTTATCATAATATGTTTATCATATTTTGGCTTACATCTGATTCATTGTTACGTGAGACATGCTCATAAAATATACGGTAGGAAATGCTTATGAATTACCATGTAAACCATAACATCCATAAATAATTGTAGAATAGTGTAGAATTAACATTGTTAAAGTGAGAAATAGAGAGATCAAAGAGCGGTTACACAAAACACACGTTATGATATTTTTATTTATTATAAAAGTTATACATATATAGGACATGAAACACAGGGTTCAACACACACAGATCATGAATATAACTCATAGATAGGAAACAACAATTTCTAACAACAACTTCTAGATTGATGCTTGGGAACTCACAATGATAAATCACAAGAACATATGGAAACATTACTTCCAACACCCTTCGTTGATGCTTACGTGACAAATATAGAAACACACATGACAACAATAAATGGATCTATGTCAAAATGACTTTCATCAACACTCACATCCACTCTAGAATCTCGCAAACATCACTCTTTTACCACCACATCATCAAATTGTCACTTGACATCCATTTAAAATGTAATCGCATCTGACCATCATTGATGAACTTTGCAAGATCATCGATATTGACACCTTATATCGTTGGGGTTTTTGTGATAAAAGTCGTCAAGTAATGAACCATCCTATGGACCAACCACCATCTATCGAATATTTCGCTTTCAGTTATCCATCAATTGCTAGGACAAAGGTCTGGATACTAAATGTGTTGAAAATTTGACCGAACAACTTGACCTTACGAACACACAAGAACCACCAACCCTTTTTATGACCAATAAAAACACAAAATACAACCACCAAAATGTACAAAAACAAAATCAATGATTGTGTTTTATTAATAATAACTTTGCATATTTGTATTTTCCATCAGATCTACACTATTTGGATCTTGATCTCTAGATAAAGAATATCATAATACTTTATTAGTTTAAATATACAGTGAGAAATGACAACATTCCACCTACATGTCGTAGTTGTACATCTTTCACCATTTCATAATCTCAAGAACCACTTTTTAAAACATGTAGACATTACTCTCAATTGTTGATGCATACTAGATCAAACAAAATCTATGTTGATCCAACTTCTTCACAAGTAGATCTCCTTTTCTTTTACAAAGATTTGTATACAATGGATCTTCACACAACAACAACAACACTGGATCTACTCAATTCTACTTTGTATGCAGCTATCCACAATCCACACACAAATCAAATATTCATACAAACAATAGATAAAAAACTCTATTAAACTAATTTATGTACAAAAGGGTATCATGGCTAAAATTGCATAATATCAACCCCTCTCAAGAGAGTAAAGGTTGAACCAACTCTCATACCGTGTTATAAAAATAAAGATATCAAAGAATGATTACACACAACACAAAACACACACTGTTATATCTATATTGATCATATCAATTACACATATATAAGACATAAAACAATCACTTTAACACATTTAGATCATAGCGACAAGTCATACATAATAACAACAACTTATAAATTAGCGCTGAGGAACAAACAATGACAACGGAGATCAATAAATGGAACCATTACTTCCAATAAAAAAAAATGGAACTATCTTGTTGTGATTATCTAGACCTGTAATATGCTTAAATAAACCAATGTATTCAGAACACGATGTGAGACAGATGACCTAGTCTTATACTGCATGTATAGGCAAAAGATCCAACTATCATGTTAAAGAGAGAAGAGAGCACAAGATAACACAAAAGAAAACATTTAAAGAAACGAACATACGTTTGGACAACCAACGAGAGGTGATCATTCTTGAAACTAGCACTTCGATTTGAAGATTAAAATTCGATGTACACAACATGTGGGATATGCAAATTAGTTTCAGCCTTGCTCACATGCTCCCCCCATCTACATAATAATTTAGTATGTGGTCTTAGATGGAAGTGTTAGGAATGCGCTTTGAAATTTGTAATTAAACTAGGAATGAATCAAAAGTGCCATAACCCTGTTGTCAACAGAGAGGAAAGGAATGAAAATCGCATGACCTTAGATTCCTATTATATTCATATGCCTTTAAACAGAGCTTGGAAAATGATGAAATCTATATTCTGATCAATTAACATAGACACCCTAGCTTGCAGTGGGATGATACACGAGTTGGACTAAAATTGACTTGGAAAGGAGGTGAATGTGTGGCTGAAACAAAAATATAAATTGTCTTCCATGTGATAGCACAGGAATCATTTTCAAACGTTTCGGGAATATTCAAATTATAGGATGGCTGGAGTGAGGCCTTTGAGACAGCCATGCGTGGGCAGGAAGAAGAATCTTATAGCTCAAATACGACCCATTCTCATACATACGTCCACATTTATGCTTCTCTTTTTTCTGCTTTCTCCCATAGAGGCTCTTATATTTTTATTCGATACTATATTATATTATACCACTTTTTTTCTCTTTTTTATTGGAGAATGTATTTACAATCGCTTGTTAGGTGTTAAAACTTTCCATCTAAGTGTCTTAGTTCAGTTTCATTGAGTCTAGTTGAAGTAGAGTTTGAATAAAATCGTTTATTACTGATGTTTCCAATGAAATTGTATTTAAGTGACTTGTAACACTGAGAAGAGAAAATCCCCTACTTTACGTTTTTTTTATCTCCAATATTTGTCATGGTATCAAAATTTAGACTATGTAAGACACTTTGACAGAGCAACAAATATCATAATAATTTGCATAAGACTCCTTGAGAGAGTAAAAACTTGAGTGAAGAGAGAGAAATAGAAAGAATAGACCAACCAAAAGACACCTACTACTAAGAAGCAGAGAGAGAGCATAAGACTCTTTGAGAGAGAAGCAGAAATTTGAAGAAGCCTGTGAAGAAGTAGCACGAGAATGAAGAATCTAGAAAGCTCAACTCAAAATTGATTTTTAACTAGCATTTGCACCAAAATGTTGCAAAAGAAACGTCGTAAGGCATAAATTGAGGAACAATCACTACATGGGAATGGGCAAATCTAAATGAGATGCGAATATGTAGCAGAAATGAAATCCTAACGCTGTACAAATAGAAGTTGATTTAGGGTGCCTCACACTATTTTTTATTAATTATTGAATTAATATTGCATATAAATCTCATAAAATTCAATCAACTTATAATTTAAGGCTCTGATCTAAATTTGACTTTGGGTCATTAACATGGTGATTATGTGTCTCAAGTACTTAACCACTAAACCATAGGCTAACAAAGAAAAGACTGCAAAATGTTACAAACATTACCATAGTAAACCCAATGACTAAACACACAAGAATTTTTGGGTGAGAGTGTTATTGGAATTAATAAATGGCATAACAGGAGCAGAACCCTTGTCTTGCTTCCAATCCTCGTTTACAAAGGAAAGCTCATTCTGAATGATATATCTTAGTTTGGATCAGAAGGCAGAGTTGAAGCCTCTGATAAAAAAGAGCGATATTTTTCCTTCACTTCATTAAAGCGACTATAAGTGGGAGTGGGAATATAATTTTTGTTAGTTTTGAAGGTAGATGGAGAATCAAATTTCAGTAATTTGTAAGGGGATGAACTGGTCTCATTGCAGTTGTTGTGGTCTAAAGTGGTTGTTAGCTATTTTTGTGGTTGATGCGAGTCGTTTTATGAGTGTGGCCTCAATGCAGAGTGTTCTTTGTCTTCTGTGCTTCTATTGCATTGTCTATAAACTCATTCTGGTGAAAATTGCGCTGGCTAGGAATTTAATACAAGACCTGCTCTAGCAGTGAGCTACCTGCCCTTTTGATGATGGGCATCTTTACCGGTTTGATATGAAGGTGTCAATTGGTACCTCCAACATTCCATTGGGTTAATGCCAAATGGTGTAGTAGCACATAGGTAACTTTTGCAGTGACGTTTCGGGGGAGTAGTTCAAGTTCTGCTGATATTCACCTTCTTCTGCAAGCTAAAAACGTGTTTTAGGTATGGTTACTCAAGGTTGAAGTTATGATAACGAGAAAGATCAAGGCCTAGGTTTTGGGTCAAGTTCTTTGTATGTTTAATCTGCTACATTTGCCTCGGGTTAGAGTTCCTTCTTGAATACTTACTTGAGTTGGTGGAACTCGGAGTTCATAACACTTTCCAGCTTATTTCAAAAATCATTCCATATTTTCATGCAGCATCGCCTCAAAGTTTCCATGTCGGCACTGGTTGCCTTTCCAGACCAATCCCGGTTCAATTATGCAAGTACTCTTCTTAATAGCATACACTGTGTTGGGTGCCAAATTATACATTTTTGTTATTGAAATTCAACTCGAGAATATGGTAATATGGTAATATGGTCATATGTTTATTGTGTTTTCTACTTTCCAGTTTTGGTTTGCCAATCATGTACGCAAGATTTTTTTTCTTATCTTCACAAGATAAGATAATGCATGCTATGCACGTTTAGGAAGATTTGATTGGACCAATTTTTGAAGCTTGACGTCCACTCCCCTTCAGCTAAGTTCAGTGAATTTGTGTTTAGGTCTGATCCTTCTTTTCCTCCTCTATTGCAATATTAGCCAATAGGTCTGCTACCATATTTCCTTATCTCTTTACATACTGGAAGCTGACCTCCTTAAACTTTCTAATTGCTTCCCTTGGCCAAGTGAATTGTACTTTTGAATGCAATGCAAGATTTTTGTTTTGGTCTAAATTTTTAAAACAAATTGTAACATTTCGCTAGAACATGATCACATGCAAACCCAGATGCATCCTTTGAATTCATGAAGTACCAGGGCCTTTGTGAAGGTACTCTGGACCACTACCAGATGAGTTTCTTTGACTGTGTGATGGAATTTTAATTTTTACAAGCTATTCTTTCTGGAAAACAATTGCAATTCACAATAATTAGGAATTCTATACAAAAGATGATCGGGAAGGTTGGAATCACATTCTCCACACTTCATTATTCATTGTCTGAACAGGCTTATGAATACAAAATACCATTGCATTTCTCTTGCACTACTTAAGGTCCTCTTTCCATTTCTCATCTGATTTCCTTCAAGAATGTTGTACAGACAGTGTGACTCATCCACTGGTGGAGACTTCATTAAAGTAGGCACTCGAAATCCATGTTTTTGATAACTAGATATGGATAGATAAAGAAGAAAGTTGGCCATCTAGCATGAGAACTATACTGCAATAGCAACTATCCTGCTGGCAACAATGTATGAAAATTTATAAGCCCCTACTAATGGCCTGATTAAAAAGCAAATAAATCTGGAACATAGGTGCAGATGGAATAGAGTCAACATGTTAATCACAATAAAGATAGAAGCCCCCTTATATATCATAATTGCGTGCAAGGGGAGTGAAAAATCCCAATGTCTAATGCGCTGAAACACAGACTTAGAGGCTTTGGCCATTTGCAATAAGGCCCATTTTGTGGCATGGTACAAGGCTTACAGGAAAGTCTATTTTTGTTTTCTGTATTTCATCTTTTTCACACACTATCCTTTTGTCTTCCAATTCTGATTTACAGCCTGTTACATCCAAGTACATGTTAGTTTTAAAAAACTGAGGTGCATGGCAGGTGCATGGAGTACTATAGCATTTTAATTAACAAATGTTTTAAAAAAACACTATGGCAACTTTTTATCCTGTTCATGGAAAAATATCTAGACAAAACCAAAAAACATCATCAAAATAAGTGTGTTACTCAAAAACGTTATAGCAACAGCTTGAATCCACATTTTCTACGACCCTATACACTTTCCCTTGTTTGATCAAGTTAACGGATTATTATTCCCTTACAAATGGACTTTTTGTGATCCATTGTGTAAACAATGATCTGCTTGTTATAATCTAAACAAGTATTTTTTTACAAAATATTTTGTCAATCACCAGATCTCTTTGATTTTTAATGTGGTATATGATGCATTTTCAATAGTTAAAAAAATGGTGTAGCCAATTCGAGAAAGTAGATAACCCTTCATTATTGTCTTACTGTGCACACGTTCTACTGTTTTAACTGAATGAATACATCGCTATACCTGCCGGTGTAAAAGCCAAGGTTCTATCATATCACTTGATAAGATGTTCGAGGTAGCCAGTTGGAGGAAATGGATGGCTCTTGAAGGCTTTTTTACTGTGGACCAATGCTGCTGTTTTAAATTGAAACATTACACAGTTTACTTATTGGTGCAAGGCTGCATCAGATTTATTTGTTTGTTTTTAGTGAGCATCATATTGGAACTCAGAAAAAATAATATATGCATTAAACAAATTAGGTACATCTAACCAAATGTATAAGAAAATGGAAATGAATTCCATGGTAGACTCTCCTCCTTCTACCTGTATTTTTTGTTTGCTCACTCGATTGAGCTTCTGCTCTTGATTAGATGATGAGCCTATAGATTAAATTTGCTTGCAAAGGTTTTTCGCGTTAATATGCATAATATCTACGCTCTTCAAGGTTCCGGACCTACCTACAAGGAAGTTGTGAAGTTGCCCAACAAGGTCCTGTTGTGGTGTGGTATGTTCATTCTTTCCTCTTAATTTTATATACATTGAATATGCAGTGTCACAGTTCCAGGTTTATAAAGGATCTCATAAAATTTCATCCCACCAAAGTAAGGAACCATCTGGATTTCCTTGCGAGTGAAAATATGATAACACTAGACTATGATCATAATATTAGCATGATATTTTGTAGGAACCACGACATGCAACCTTGTAAGACATTTGAAGAACGGCTTGCTCCCTGCAATAGTTTCTGCCCCTGCACCTGGATACATGGTTTGTAATTTTCTTATTAATTATCCATGACAAAGAATTTTTAGTAACATATATATGGAGGAGCTTCTACATATTTATTTGGGGTGCAATAGTTTCTCCCCCTGCACCTGGATACATGGTTTGTAATTTTCTTATTAATTATGCATGACAAAGCATTTTAAGTAACATATATATGGAGGAGCTTCTACATATTTATTTGGGGTGCAGTTTGGTAGAGGCATATACTTCTCAGATGCTGCTGCAAAAACAACACAATATGGATTCTATGGCTTGGACAAACCACAAGGGTTTCTTATACTTGCAGTGGCATCACAGCTGAACATTTCACCTAGAAAGATGAAATTAGGGTGCCAAATTGTTGGAAGATTTTTCTGTAGACCAGGTTTGCAAGATTGTCATTTTATCATTTATTTATTTTTTTTTACTTGAAAAATCTGCAATTGGGCTAGTTTACTAGTTGATACCAATAGATTCGGGTCACTGCCACTATTACTCCAAGTACTTATATATAAAGATACCCCTCCTTAAAACGGAAAGTAATTTATATAGAAAAGAAAACCCTTCATTAATTACTAACAAAAATATATCAAAAAAGTTTATCAAAAAATTTTAAACTTACTAATACATAAGGCTTCATTTTCAAAACTATCATCAATTAAGCTGCCCCTAAAAACTGCACTCCAGTCACTCTACTTGAAAGAATACTTATTTCTTTGCCAGTTTTTCCCTATATAGATAGCCAAACCATGCCATGAGATGTTGAAGACACTGGATTGGTTCTAAAAGGATCTTGAGATTGGTCACAATGAAATATAGTAAGAAAGCAGAAGGAATTCTCGGACAACAAAGAAATTAGCTTAGCGACATTGTTAATTAGCTGCCAGAAATTGCTGGAAAATTGTTTCAGGTAGTATGTTTAATGCATTCAACGCCTTAACTTCCCACCACTCCACACCCAGCCCCATATCAGTGCCCTTTCTGTGATAATCTGATGTGAAAGGTTTCTCCTCTCAATTGTGTCGATCTATTACTTGAAATTCCATATGAACAAGATAGGCATGTTGTTTAACATGATAGAGATCGCCAACACCACTTGTAGCACAAGGGTGGTCACATCTATGTACTTACATCCTCTTCGCTTAAACCAACAACCTCCTGTTGGCAAAGCTCTCGTTAAGAAAGTCAGTTTGAACCAATTAGTTTCTTTGTGCTTGGCTTGCCTTGTCAAACCAAATAACCTCACTAATTCGATACCCCTGATATCGTTCCCCTGCTTCAAGAATTAGCAGATGTATGCACACAACCCACGGGGCTACCCCCAGCACGTTCTATTGAACACACAATCGATCTGGTAGACACCTCCAGTGGCCTCTCACTAACTTACCTCGCCCTCCACCAGAATGCCAAAGCCATCGTTGTGGAACTGCATGGCTTGGGGATTCGAAAGCACAATGTGGAGTTGGTGTTCTCCCCCAATTCCATTGCCCTTCCATGCATCCACCTGGCTATTCTCTCCATTGGAGGAATCCTCACCGCCGCAAATCCATTCAGCATAGAAAACAAGATTAAGAAGCAGGCTCAGGATTTTGGATCCGTGATCACTTTTGCAATCTAAAATCTGATAAAAAAGGCCCGTGCCACCCAATTGCCTGTTATTCCCATAGAGGGTAACACAAAACCAGAGGGTTGTATTTCTAGTTTAGGCCTCCTCTTGCAGTCTACCATTAGCGGTTTCCATTCAGTGGACATCAAGCAGGAGCACATTTCCATGCTTCCGTACTTGTATGGGACATCGGGAAAGAGTAAGGGAGTCATGTCCAACCATGGAAGTTTGATTGTAGGAATTCTGAGCAAGGACGATATGGGAGCTGGGGACAATATATATTTGTGCATCATCCCGATGTTTCATGTTTTTGGTTTATCTATACCATTTCTTGCATTCAACTGGGAGTGCCATGGCGGATGCCCAAGTTCGATTTGGGTGAAACGATTTTGACCATAGAGTGCAAAAGAGAGAATTCACTGCCTGTTTCTCCACCCATTCTGGTAGCTTTAAATAAGTCTCCAACAATTACTAAGTACACATGGGGAGAGATAAGTTGCAGAATGTTTAAAGATTCATCCAGATTCATAAATATGGTTCAGATTTTTCATGTACCTGCTTTTTGTTGTGCCTCGTATTGGTATTTAATTGAAGAAAAATACTTGAAGCAATCGCAGAAACATCATCAAGAAATAATGATAATCATTACCCATAACGTTAATTAAGACTATATATACCTATTGTCTGCTGAAGACTCCTGTTCATCGCATTTGTTCCCTGTTGGAATGAGGGAAAGGGAAAATCCAATGTGATTATTTCAAAATATATTTATATAATTGGGGCACCAAGTCTCTTCATGACTGCTCTATCATCCCAATGGAGAGAGGCCATGATGATTCTATTATGATCCCGAAATACTTGCAGAAGACTTACAAGCCAATCAAAATAAAAAAAAAGAGGTGATTTAATTCGTTATGCCCTGTACCAATTTCTGCTTCTACCTGTATTTTTTGTTTGCTCACTCGATTGAGCTTCTGCTGTTGATTAGATGATGATCCTATAGATTAAATTTGCTTGCACAGCGTTTTCGCGTTAATAAGCATAATATCTACGCTCTTCAAGGTTCTGGAACTACCTACAAGGAAGCTGTGAAGTTGTCCAACAAGGTCCTGTTGTGGTGTGGTATGCTCATTCTTTCCTCTTAATTTTATATACATTGAATATGCACTGTCACAATTCCAGCTTTATAAAGGATCTCATAACATTTCATCCCACCAAAGTAAGGAACCATATGGATTTCCTTGCAAGTGAAAATATGATAACACTAGACTATGATCATAATATTAGCATGATATTTTGCAGAGACCAGGACATGCAACCTTGTAAGACATTTGAAGAACGGGTTGCTCCCTGCAATAGTTTCTGCCCCTGCACCTGGATACATGGTTTGTAATTTTCTTATTAATTATCCATGACAAAGCATTTTAAGTAACATATATATGGAGGAGCTTCTACATATTTATTTGGGGTGCAATAGTTTCTGCCCCTGCACCTGGATACATGGTTTGTAATTTTCTTATTAATTATGCATGACAAATCATTTTAAGTAACATATATATGGAGGAGCTTCTACATATTTATTTGGGGTGCAGTTTGGTAGAGGCATATACTTCTCAGATGCTGCTGCAAAAACAACAATATGGATTCTATGGCTTGGACAAACCACAAGGGTTTCTTATACTTGCAGTGGCATTACAACTGAACATTTCACCTGGAAAGATGAAATTAGGGTGCCAAATTGTTGGAAGATTTTTCTGTAGACCAGGTTTGCAAGATTGTCATTTTATCATTTATTTATTTTTTTGACTAGAAAAATCTGCAATTGGGCCAGCTTACTACTTGATACCAATAGATTCGGGTCACTGCCACTATTACTCCAAGTACTTATATATAAAGATACCCCTTCTTAAAACGGAAAAGTACTTTATACAAAAAAGAAAACCCTTCATTAAGTACTAACAAAAATATATCAAAAAATTTTAAACTTACTAATACATAAGGCTTCATTTTCAAAACTATCATCAATTAAGCTGCCCCTAAAAACTGTACTCCAGTCACTCTACTTGAAAGAATGCATATTTCTTTGCAAGTTTTTCCCTATATAGATAGCCAAGCCATACCATGAGATGTTGAAGACACTGGATTGGTTCTAAAAGGCTCCTGAGATTGGTCACAGTGAAATATAGTAAGAAAGCAAAAGGAATTCTCGGACAACAAAGAAATTAGCTTAGCGACATTGTTAATTAGCTGCCAGAAATTGCTGGAAAATTGTTTCAGGTAGTATGCTTACTGCATTGCTACCAGAAATTGCTAGAAAATTGTTTCAGGTAGTATGTTTACTGCATTCAACGCCTTAACTTCCCACCACTCCACACCCAGCCCCATATCAGTGCCCTTTCTGTGATAATGTGATGTGAAATGTTTCTCCTCTCAATTGTGTCGATCTATTACTTAAAATTCCATATCAACAAGCTAGGCAAGTTGTTTAACATGATAGAGATCGCCAACACCACTTGTAGCACAAGGGTGGTCACATCTATGTACTTACATCCTCTTCGCTTAAACCAACAACCTGCAGTTGGCAAAGCACTCGTTAAGAAAGTTAGTTTGAACCAATTAGTTTCTTTGTGCTTGGCTTGCCTTGTCAAACCAAATAACCTCACTAATTCGATACCCCCTGATATCGTTCCCATGCTTCAAGAATTAGCAGATGTATGCACACAACCCACGGGGCTACCCCCAACACGTTCTATTGAACACACAATTGCTCTGGTAGACACCTCCAGTGACCTCTCACTAACTTACCTCGCCCTCCACCAGAATGCCAAAGCCATCGCTGTGGAACTGCATGGCTTGGGGATTCGAAAACACAATGTGGAGTTGGTGTTCTCCCCCAATTCCATTGCCCTTCCATGCATCCACCTGGCTATTCTCTCCATTGGAGAAATCTTCACCACCGCCCATCCATTCAACATAGAAAACAAGATTAAGAAGCAGGCTCAGGATTCTGGATCCGTGATCACTTTCGCAATCTAAAATCTGATAAAAAAGGCCCGTGCCACCCAATTGCCTATTATTCCCATAGAGGGTAATGCAACACCAGAGGGTTGTATTTCTAGTTTAGGCCTCCTCTTGTAGTCTCCCATTAGCGGTTTCCATTCAGTGGACATCAAGCAGGAGGACATTGCCATGCTTCTGTACTTGTATGGGACAACAGGAAAGAGTAAGGGAGTCATGTCCAACCATGGAAATTTGATTGTAGGAATTCTGAGCAAGGATGATATGGGAGCTGGGGACAATATATATTTGTGCATCATCCCGATGTTTCATGTTTTAGGTTTATCTATACCATTTCTTGCATTCAACTGGGAATACCATGGCGGATGCCCAAGTTTGATTTGGGTGAAACGCTTTTGACCATAGAGTGCAAAAGAGAGAATTCCCTGTGTGTTTCTCCACCCATCCTGGTAGCTTTAAATAAGTCTCCAACAATTACTAAGTACACATGGGGAGAGATAAGTTGCAGATCAAGAAAATAGAAAAAAGCACAAACAGGCAAGTTACCTTCTCAGACATTTGGATGAGGATTGATCGTCCTCCTGATCACGCTGCTACTACTACTACCTGTTGACAGAGTAGAAGAAGCGACAGAAATGCTAGCCATTACAGCAAATATTAGCTATATGCACAGGAATGGAATTTGGCAAACAAATTTTGCTTGCTTGATTGGCTTGCTTCGTAGACAACTCAGTCACCTGCTGGTATTATGTAGGTATATATAAATATATTTCCAGGCATCCTGCTACATGCACTTCGACCCCTAGAAGCCATGGCCAATGACAGATCCGCCAAAGATTTCATGGTTCGACTCCAGGCTCGCCATGGCCAATGACAGATCCACCAAAGATTTCATGATTCGACTTCAAGCGGTGAGGTTCGTCTGGCATTCGACTTTTCGACTTTCCCACGGTGCAGCAAGCTACTCTGCATGCCCCTTCTTGCCCATGTCCAGAAGGCTGTTGCTAAAACGGTTTGCAATTCAAATCAATGGCTGAGCAGAAGTTAATCGTCTAACAAAAGATCCAAAGGCACAAACAGAAGACACGTAATCAGGTGAAGGAGTTGGTTTCATATGGAAACGCCTTACGGGTAAATATATCCAAGTTTACCATTGGAATTTTCGAGGAAAAGAAATTTAGATTTATACAGAGAATACAAGCTTCCTCATGTCTAAAACATTGAGAGAGACCGTGGGAAAAATGAGAAATCGATGCAGTTAATGGATGGTAATCACCGCATCAGAAACAGGTGTAACAATATCTAAACTTATCGAAATTGTAATGTCTATGGGGTAGACAGAAGATCATAAGGTGCCCATGCAGATATATTGTCTGGCCATGGAATCGGTATAGCCTCATGGTTAAACAAGTAGTCCGGAGGCAGCGTGGGTAACTCTATGTGCTGTTGTTTACAGGTTTTACTCTCTTCACAGAACAACATGACCGGTTCCAGGCACTCAAACAAACTATCTTCATCGTTCGCTTTACTTAGATCAGAAGAACAGACTGCCTCTTGATTCGGAGAATGCAATGAAGAGCAGCCGCCATGAACAGGGAATGAATTAGACAGATTTTCTTCAATTTGTCACGAGCTGAACAAGCTAGACCTTCTTCCATCGATTTCCGAGAAGCAACCTTTCTGTATATCCGGCATAACACCATATCCATGTTCTTCTGCACATGCCGACTTACATTCCTTACTAACTTTGTACAAGAAAGTGAAGCAAGGTGCACCCCACCTTGATAGAGCACCTCACTTCAAACCAACGGGGAAAGTCCATCCTAAACCTGGCTTCGCTAACAAGTAGTAATCCAATAAAACATATGGAGGTTCTCTTTCGTTTTAATTATACTTTAATATATTTCCAGGTGATATATGAAGCAGAACACTGAAAAGGGACGAGAACGTTACCTTGTTTTTGGAAGAGCTGAAACCTGGCAACCTGTACTCGTTCATGATCCAGTTAGTCTTCTGCGCACCCAGGCCTTTACCTTTATAAAACACTAGAGTTTTCTTTATTCTGATGCAGTGAATCGATTTGGGTGAAACACTTTTGACCATAGAGTGCAAAAGAGAGAATTCCCTGCCCGTTTCTCCACCCATCCTGGTAGCTTTAAATAAGTCTCCAACAATTACTAAGTACACATGGGGAGAGATAAGTTGCAGATCAAGAAAATAGAAAAAAGCACAAACAGGCAAGTTACCTTCTCAGGCATTTGGATGAGGATTGGTCGTCCTCCTGATCACGCTGCTACTATTGCTACCTGCTGACAGAGTAGAAGAAGCAACAGAAATGCTAGCCATTACAGCAAATATTAGTTATATGCACTGGAATGGAATTTGGCAAACAAATTTTGCTTGCTTGATTGGCTTGCTTCGTAGACAACTGAGTCACCTGCTGGTATTATGTAGGTATATATAAATATACTTTCAGGCATCCTACTACATGCACTTCGACCCCTAGATGCCATGGCCAATGACAGATCCACCAAAGATTTCATGGTTCGACTTCAGGTGGTGAGGTTCGTCTGGCATTCGAATTTCCCACGGTGCAGAAAGCGACTCTGCATGCCCCTTCTTGCCCACGTCCAGAAGGCTGTTGCCAAAACGGTTTGCAATTCAAATCAATGGCTGAGCAGAAGTTAATCGTCTAACAAAAGATCCAAAGGCACAAACAGAGGACACGTAATCAAATGAGGGAGTTGGTTTCATATGGAAACGCCATACGGCGTAAAAATAAGTGTTGTGATAATGCTTTGTATTATTTTGGTACACTGTGTTATGAACACAGTTAAGAATTTTGAAATGTCTCATTAGTTTCAATAACTTGCACAATTTTCTATCACACGCGGCCACTGAGCCTCAGAAAATGCGTTACTTGAATTAAAGAAAACATCGATTGAAAGCACTAAAAAGGAAGTGAATTGCATGAAGAAGAAAGAGATGCAACGTCGGATGTGTTATGTCATCACGGTTGTGGTTGTGTTATCTACGTAAAATACAACGTCAAAAAGTGTTTCATTCTCTTTCTTAAAGAAATGAGAAGATGAAAGGAGTTATTTTTTGGAGTGATACATTTGATTTAAGAAAATAATATGATGTTGTATTAAAAAATTGCATATGCGAATTCATAAAGTTTTCTTGGGTGCTATTTTCTTTCAGCATTATTTTAACAATGCTTATGTAATTTAAAAAGGGTTTACATTGAGTACATTTAAAAAAAGTGGTCGTTTTTCAAAAAGGATCTTGTTTAATTGCAGATGAAGCCTTTTCTTTTCGAAAATTTGTAGACTCGTTTTCTAAAAGATAAACAAAGAAGCCATAGTCGCAAAGATATTTTTAGTGTAGGAAACCACTAAGTATGTAAGTTGACTTGTTTGTTGAGCTACATTCTGTAAGCGCTCAACAAATGGGAAAATCCAAGAGGCTAGGAAGGTCAAGGCGACAAGAAGAGATGTTTGAGATCTTGTAGACTTGGAAGTGAAGATACAAAAGGATGCCTTTGCATTGAAATGAATAAAAGAATATGCAAATGACAACATTCCTCCTTTCATTTCAGATGCCAAGACAACCAAGGACGCCTAGGATACTCTTGAGAGACGTTTTTGTGCAAGAGGGAGCAATGAAGTTGAAGTTAAAGGTGGATATAAAGAAACATATCTACAACAAGATGAAAATTTCGTGAATCCCACTCTGCTCAGTCAGATGTGGATGATGAGTGAAGAATTTGTAGATGAAGCAACAAATGAGCATGAAGCTGCTTGTGAGCCCCACTGTGCACAACCACAAGTGGAAAAAAAATTGGTGATTCCAGCAACAAGGCTTGCTGATGAAAATTTGATGAATCCAGCGAAAGATCTTGCTGATGAGAATATGATGAATCATGCAACAAAGCTTTCTCATGAAAATTTGGCGAATCCAACAACACATTTTTCTGAGGACAATGAAGTTGTCATTGAAGCAATCAATGTTATGGCGAATCCAACAATTAATACTTGTGATGTAAAATTTGATGGCGAATTGTTGGCTAATGATGAATGGTTACAGATGATGCAACAAAGACATCATGTAAAAATGATGTTATTCAGTGAGGAAAGTCGATTTAATATAGTTGAAGACAACCTATTTGCAGTAGCACACATTAACAAAGAATTCGAAGACATAGAGAAAGAGACATAGATAGAGGCAAGGAAAAATAGGGAAGCCCACAAAGAGGAAACAAGGACAAAAAAAGAGGCAGAGAAAGAAGCACCATAGGAGAAAGCTCTCATTACAGAGCAGAAGGAACAAAACCAATGTGGTTCATCGATTTTTTTAATTCTAATACTAATTTCCACTGTGCAGGTAGACATAATGACTATGAAGAAGTGTTAAATTTCATTGAAGCATGGCTTGCAAGATGTAAGATCCCACCTTCCCTACCTTTAATAGTATAGAGAAGTAAAGGTCACATTGAATATTGTTACTCAATTTTTATTCTTATTTTATTTTTGTTTTACTCATAATATGACTAACTTAGCTATCATGTAATCATGTTCCTTCAACTATTTCAATGTAATAATATAACATAATAAGTGAGGGATAGATTTTCCTCAAGACCAATTCCAAAAGACACTTTCTCTCAAGTTTAAAAGATCATAACATATTCTGTTTCCATACTTATACATGAGCTCTATGTAAGAATGGAAATAAATTCTACCATAATTCCATGTGTGAGCAATAAGCTAGATCAACCTATTTGATTTACTAGATTATGCTCAATAAGATTCATTTATTGACTGTTGATATCATAACCACAAAAGTATTATACTTCTTTTACAAAAATCACATAAAAGTGTATGAGCATTAACCTACCTATAGCAAGGTAATTGAGGGAAGAATATGTCTCTCTTCATCAATAAATCTAATAAATATGATATGTTTATGAAATAGAATCACAAAATATATTGACCCAACAACATTTCCAAATTCATCAATTAAAATTTTCAATCCCAATTATTAAGGAAATGCCGGAATCATGAGAACTATATAATGGAAGTTGAAACAAAATCAACTACTGTTACTAATTCTGAAGTATGTTATTCTTCAAAAAGTGTTATGTAAAACAATGAAACTGAAGAAATTGGGCACAAGTAATTGTTTTGTATAGTCATTGAAGAGCAATAATTCACCCATAAACACATGCAGCTCAATCAAAACTTATTATACTCACTTGCACAAAATCCTATAGAATGTCACTATAAAATTGTTTCCAACAACCCCCACTTTTTCTATGCAATATTTAGATAATAAAAGTGACAAAAATCCTATTTTGTATTCACACATTAGCAAATTATTAAATTAATTTTTATGTTCATATCAAAAACTTGCAGACATAAGAAGCTACATCCATCAAATAGTCTATTCATAAATTTCTAGTACATAAAAACTATGGTAGGTAGGAGTTTTACTCTAACAATTTATATGCACGAAAACTACAACCATTCATATCTTTTGACAAACACTTTGCAAACATGCAATCTATAGCCATTGAAGAATTTTGACAAACACTTTGCAAGCATGCAATCTACAACCATTGAGACATTTTTCTAAATACTTGGCAACAATGAATTTGAGATTCTTCTTCAACCTATTCAACTCAAAAATTCAAAAATTGAAACTTCAAATGTTGGCATCTTAAAATAGGGACTAAACAATATTATTTTTTCATCAAAAATTTGAAAACATGCGCATATAATTAACAACAACAATCTGTAAAATCACCCAGATTTTTGATCTGGGTTCTGCAAAGTATTTCTTTTTAATCAAATGGGGAGTTAAATGTCCAAATGGCATGGATACCCCCTAATGTTGAGCGCGAAAGTAACAAAACGTTCTAGAGATGCGATTTATTAAGAAACAACAACAAAAACATGCATACTATCTCATTTATCAGTTTGTTAAATACTTAGTGTGCAAACTTCATCTACAACTTTACATGGAGAAATGAAACTCAAATTTATGATAATATGGTATTGTAGTCAACTAATGGTAACTTGGCAGTGTATTCATACAACTCCAAAAAGAAAGGAATATGCTCCATCACCAATATCCTTACCAACTCATTGTGAACCATCCGGTTTTCCTCCCAACCATATCCAGGGAGAAATTCTCCCCTTGGAACCTCCGAGTTGTATGAGCTAGCAAACAATACCAAAATATAACAGTAGAGAGATATCCAAGGAAAGCTGAGGAAGAGAAGTTTCGCTTCCTCCCAACACCACTCATGATCAGCTCCACTAGGTAGAGCTACATAGTAATTTATATTAGGAATTTCAAAATAATTTTGAAAGCAATTCGTTACTCTCCAAGTTTATCACTCTCATAATATTTTTCAAATCTTTCCAACTCTTAGTATCACAATGCACCTCCCCCCACTCCTAAGGGCGAATACATGAGACACATATATAGGAGGAGAAACAAATTCTTGTCATATTGGAGGAGTAATATGCATGCATTTTATTCCATTTAGAAGAGTGTAACTCATGCCATTAAGGAGAGGTATGCATGCCTTAGTTAAGTATAGTGTAACATATGCATTAAAGAGAGTATAAGAGGAATATTTTATGACATGTCTTTAATGAGTTGAGAAGGAGTATGCCATTGTTTGATGAGTGCATAAAATAGAGTGCAATGTATTATTAAAAGAGAGATATTTACATAGAGAAATGAGAGTCATCAAGGAGAGAGGTGTGAAATGATTGAGGAGATGAAGGTGACTTGTAATTCTCTTTTAATAATAATATCATAGTCTCATAAAAGATAATAATAATAATAATAATAATATTGAGGATTATTTTGAGATTGAATGATTAGGATTGATTAATGATAAGTTAAGTGATTTTCCTTCAACTATACTTGAGTGCAAATTTATGTAAGGTGATTTACTATTTTTGGAAAGTCATGCTTCAGATGCTAGACATGACTTTCTATTTTTGGAAGGTCACTCTAGGATTCTTAGAAAAGAGGTTTTTTTAAGGAAATTCATCCCTGAGCTTCCCATGAGTGGTATTTTTATTCTAGATAATAGTGATTTCGTACCCCTATTGCATGCACCTTCGTGCCTTAGTAGATTGAGGACTTCGTGCCTGATCTACTCTAAAGATCCAAGATTCCACAACTTGATATTTTTAAATATTTAGGACTCCACACCCTAAACATTTTATTATAGATACATGACTCAATGTCCTTATCTTTCATGGATATAGGACTCCACGCCCTAATTTCCATGGCTTCTCATCTACTCTACTTTCAAACTCCGTGCTTCACCATAAGGTACTGATTATGCGCTAATACCCATCTGATGGTTCGTTGGTAAGGCCTTGTTCCAAAACTTTCACACATCACAACCTCATAGATCAAAGGAATCAATTAATTTCATAATTAACTTATTCACATTTTACCAAAGATTGTGCATGACTTACACAACAATTTGGTTCTAGTGAAATGACTCCTACATCCATTTAAAATTTGAACATCCTTGTTTGAAAATAACTATGTACCTGCCACATCTTGCTCATTACAAGATTAGACATATATAATCATATAAATCATGTATCATCCATAAATCATAATTAACCATATGTTCAACATAATCATAATCATCTGTGGATCTATGTGTCTCAATCCTGAATTAACATCCATGTCATACACATATATACCAAAATAGAAAACATCAATAATATGTTCTTAATCAAAATCAATTCTTATACACAAAACCATAGATATTATCCTAAGCACACAATAACTAGGTGACCCAAACTAGGTCTATAGCATATAATAATGTACATAAGTTTCTCACACATAATATTATATCAATATATCAAAATCACCTTCTATGAGTCTAATCAAAGGTATCTCACCAAGAAGGAACACTACACAACACCATGTCTAGATGAGGTCTGCATAGAAGCTGTAAAAATGAATGTTGAAGACAACATAAAAGATGAAAAAATTAATGAAATTTTTAGGTATTGGAGTCCGAAAGAGATGAACTTTTATTATGGTCTTATGTTGCAATAGATTGATGATGAAAAGCACATTATAGAAGATAATATGTGGCAACAGTGCACATACAACTTGTTTTTTGAAGAAATCCATGACTTGCTTAGACAACTTGAAACTATGGAAGACCTACACCAAAAACTAAAGAAAATGAAATTTGAATCCTGTAACAAGAAAGACATATTGAAACAATTTAGAGACTATAGGATTTGGAAAAAGAGAAGAAGAAAAGTCGAAGTCAATTTTTAAATTGTAAACCTAGATGAGACATAGACCACCGGATATCTCAATTGAATTTTTATGTGGCTGTAATTAAGGGGGAGTGTTGGAGAATCTAATATCAACCACCTTTTAGGTGTCAAAATCGTCTCTCCAAGTGTCCTACATCAGTTTCACTGAGTCTAGTTCAAGTCGAGTTTAACTCCAATCCTTTATTACTAATGTTTCCAAAGTAATCTTATGTAAGTGATTTGTAATACTAAGAAGAGAAAATCCTCTACTTCACGTTTTTTTCTCTCCAGTATTTGTCTTTTTCTTGGAATTTCACATCCTGTGAGCTCCAAAGAAAATGATTAATTGCTAATATGTCATGGTTCTGAGCGTTGTGGGTGTGTGTAGAGGCTTATAGATAATGGTTGCGATTATATGTTAACATGACTGAATGTGAGTTATAGGAAGAGTAATCATGTAGACTCTTTTGGTATTTCAATGCGCTGGGTACATATAACTACACCTTTGTGTTAAAACAAGTTGCAGTCTAGAGAAGAAGTCTTTCATTTTCTTTTACCCCTTTTATTTTCTCTTTCTTTCTCGGAGTTTCTCTTAACACCCTTGGAGAAATATTTCTGAGCTAAGCTTATTCCTCGTTCTTTATCTGAAATTGGGATTTAGGGAATGATATAATGATGGTTGGATTCTTGTCAATGTGGGCCACTCTCATGCTATCATGTGTTTTATCATATTCCTTCACTATCAAAGCTCGTCATATAGGCTTGAATCATCATGCTATTCATTCTTTAGAGCAACTTGAACTTATGCATACATCAGAAGGAGATCGACAATGATGAAGTGGAAGTTATCAATCATGACATCAAAGGACAAAATCACTTCCACACAACTAGATCGACAATGATGAAGTGGAAGTTATCAATCATGACATCAAAGGACAAAATCACTTCCACACAACTCAAAGTGTCAGTACAAAATATAACTGCTCATAACTAGGCCTGTAGAATCAAAGAACTGAAATGATGCGAAGCAAAGATAATGGATCTCAAATCTTCTCGAGGCATCACAATAAGTAAATGAATGAAAATGAACTAGAAAAGATGAAGGACATTACATCGATGACATTTCATCCAACATCATCCAGCCATAGCCCAGGGATAGGTCATGGTAATCCCCCTCACCCAAGGCTTTAAAACTAGTTGGCACAACTATATCATAGCAAAAAATATCTCTATCTATATTTTTAGTTTTATGGGCTTTATAGTTGAGATATTAATTTCACGGTTAGTCACTTGTTGGTTGAGTGTCATCACATATGAATGTCTACTAGGTGTGGTAAGCAGTTTAGTCTTACTTGAGTTCTACTCCATGGGTGTCGAGTTTTACTTTAGTTATTTATTATGATGTTTACAATGAAACCGATTTAGTCATTCAAAATATTGAAAAGTGCAATATCTGCTGCATTTTTCAGTTTCAATCTTTGTCATAGTATGAGAGTTGCTGAGCAATAGAGATCGGAGTAGGATTCATAAGAATCATTGATCACAGCATCTCATACTTGTGTGTATTCACAAAAGAAACAGATATTCGCTACAGAGATTGTAGAAAAGTGAAACTGCTATGAGACAAAGGTGGTTGTTGAAGTTGCGTTAAAGAAAAACCTGAATTTTTTAAGACTAATCTTGTCCCGGAGTCAAAGCAGTGCATTATTAACAAAAATAACGTTGGACAGTGAGAGGATCAAGCGGATTAGTTACCTTTCCTTGCACCGTTTTGCGATTAATGCTCGATCGAATCAATGGAAAATGTGTTAGTGCTCTAAGTCAGGCCTTCACTATTGCCAAAGTGTTTAGCACGCTGCCCTTCACCGTCGACATAAGAGTTAACACGTTGTCTAACAATCCTTTCTGCCACGTTAGAAAATTCAAACGAGATTCAAATATTTTTTACGAAGTCACGAGGTATTTTATTTTATGCGATTCATTTCAAAAAGTTCGCGTAGTTCATGAAATAAACCTTATGATATTGACATGTCCTTGTCATGACAATATGAGGTATTCATGAAGTTGAAAATTTCTTTTTTAAAAGAGCTTATTTTAAGAAAGGGGAAAGCGTTTGTTATTTTTTTTTAAGTATTTTTTGAAATAAAACCTTGGAATGAAAGATGTGTATTGGGTTTGTATTTTTTTTTCTTTCTTATGTTTTTTTTATATAAAAATTTGGAAAGTAAATGTAAATAATTTTTTTTAATTATATTTTTTTTATAAAGTCTTCAAAAGAAAAAGGATTTTTAAAGAATGTTTAAAAGAAAAGGCGAAGATTTTGCATTCAAAGAAATGGTTCTTCCAGTGTTGTGCCACTGACGTCGACCTTGTTTGGCAAAAAATATGAGTTTCAATTTTTGAGAATGATGTCATTCCTGCAAGCCTAAGAGCGATGTGATACACTTCAGACTGCATATGTAGAGCCAACTCATGAAGCATGGGAGGCCATGACTAATAATTAGAGGAATGCAACGAATGAAGTCAAAAAGAGAGAACACAGAGCCAAGTGTTGGATTTAAAACTCAGTCGATGACTCTATTTTCGACAAGATAACAGCCGCATCCCCAATACATGAAGCTTTGGAAATCTTGAAAGCTGCGTATCAAGGTAATGATATATTGAAGATAGAAAAATTACAAACATTGATATCATAGTTCGAAACCCTAAAGATGAATGACACAAAAAATGTAGATCAGTTCATGACTAGAGTGGTGGGAATAGTCCATCAGATCAAGCTCATCATTGAAACCATTTTAGATGAGAAAATTGTTCAGAAATTCCTTCGAAGTCTTCCCAAGAAATATGATATGGTTGTATAGTCATTCTGGAATCCAGAGATCTTACAACTTTCTCATTAGAATAGTTGACTGGATCAATTCTAGCACACGAGACAAGACTGAACTTGACAGAAGGTTCCATGGAAAAGATTTCAAAGCACAACACTCTTTTGGCATAGGCGGATGATATAGTAGAGGCAACAAGTGAGGCAAAGGCAAATAAAAACATCATCATGTACCAGAGTAGTCGAGACCTCCACAAAATCAAACTCAAAGAAGCATACCTTGGAGCAAATATCATGTCCAGTGTTATTACTACAAAAAATTTGGGAATTATGAAAATGAATGCAAAAAAAAAATAGTAAGATACGAAAGAGGAAATGTCCATCTCTCTAACAATGAAGGAGAATCCTATGAAACAATGTTTCTTTCATGCAATTTTTCTAAAGACACTCACAACAAGGATCTTTGGTTGCTGGACAATGGCTACAACAATCATATGACAAGTAACAAAAATCTTCTTTCTTATCTTTATGCTTCCATAACATCAAAAATTACCCTTGGAGATCGTTTTTGCATTAAAGCTAAAGGAAAAGGTATTGTTCCTATTCTTACTAAACATAATTAATAGAAATACATTCCTAATGTTTTTATGTTCCTAATATAAAACATAACCTCATTAGTGGAGGACAATTGATGGAACAAGGTTATGATGTAATATTTCAAGGGAGCACATGTTATATCTATAAGAAACCTCCCAATAAAAGGCTGATAGCTAAGTTGGAAAAAAACAAGGATAGGATGTTTCCTTTGATTCTTAGAAGTCGACATCTTTCACAGTGTTTTGTACACAATGTGTCAAGAATAGATGGGTCTTAGTGATGGAATTCTATATATGGCCACATACCATTCAAAAGTCTAAATTAGCTTCAGAAATAGTCAATATTCATTGGTCTCCCTACTATAAATGAGAAAGACTATAATTATGAAATTTTTGTTCTATCCAAGCATAAAAGAGATAGCTTTCCCACATCTTTCTCAAGAGTAAAAGAGCCTTTAGAGCTTGTCCATTCAGATATACGTGGCCCAATGCAGACAAAGTCTATTGGTGCTAATTTTTATTTTCAGACATCCATTAATGATTATAGCAGGAAGACATGGGTGTATTTCCTCAAAAACAAATCATATACATTCTCAAGATTCAAAGAATTCAAAGAAGAGGCAGAAAAGCAGAGTGGAAAGCCTTTGAAAGTACTCAAATACAATAGAAGAGGTGAGTACAACTCCAATCACTTCAAATAATTTTGTCAACAACAAGGAATCATAATACATAACACAACAAGATATAGTCCACAATAGAATGGAGTAGTAGAAAGGAAAAATTAGTCAATCATGAACATGGCCATATGTATTCTTCGTGAGAAGTTGTCAAACAATTATTGTGCTGAAGCAGTTTCAACAGCAGTGTATGTTCTCAACAGATCTCCAGCAACCACTCTCCAAGATACAATTCAACAAGAAGCATGGGATGGTAAAAAGTTAAATGTATCTCACTTCGGAACTTTTAGGTCAATAGATTTTTCACATGGTCCAGAGAAGCTGAGAAAGAAGCTTCATTATAAGAGTGAAAGATGTATTTTCGTAGGCTATAGTGAGCAATCAAAGGCCTACAGGTTTTATAATCGAGTTACGAAGAAGTTTGTTTCGATGAGAGATGTAAATGTTTTTCAAAAGAAATCTTATTTTGATCAAGTTGATGAAGCATCAACTGAGTCTTTTTATCCACCACAACCACCAATATTGCAGGTTGAAGAAGAGTCATATCATTTTGAACATGGTACAGCTTCAAGTAGTGAATCCACCAGTGATTCAACATCTTCAAAAGACAATCATAAAAAAAGAAGCGTCAAAGAAATATATGAGGAGGAGCATGAGTTTGACCAGCATAATATGTTTTGCATTTCTTTCATCTCAACCAACTCATTTTGAAGAAGTAGTTAAAGAAAATCATTGGGTAGAATAAGTGAACCATGAAATTGTTTCCACAGAGAAGAATCAAACTTGGGAATTAGCTAATCTCCCAAGAGATAAAACAAGAATTGGTGTAAAATGGGTATATAAGACCGAGTTGAATGAAAAAGGAGAAATTGAGAAACATAAGGTAAGGTTGGTTGCCAAAAGATTCTCACAACAATTTGGTGTCAACTATGGTAAACCCTTTGCTCCAGTAGCAAGTTTAGACACTCTCAAAATCATTTTTTCCACAGCACCTCAACACAAATAGAAAGTCTATCATCTTGATGTAAAATTTGCTTTCCTAAATGGTATATTGTAGAGCAGACTTGTGGTTTTGAAGTTCCAGGACAACAACATAAGGTATATAGATTGAAGAAAACCTTGTATTGTTTGAAACAAGCTCCAAGAGCATGGTACAATTGCATTGATGCCTATCCCATCAAAAGTGGATTTTTTAGAAGCAAGCATGAGCCAACTTTGTAAACAAAAATGTATGAAGGTAAAATTCTGATAGTATTCCTTTATGTAGATGATCTTCTTTATACATGAAATATGATATTAGAATATTTCAAAACAACAATGCAAAAAGAGTTTGATATGACATATCTAGGAGTCATGAACTACTTCTTAGGCATTGAAATTCACCAATCTGCTAAAGGAATTTTTTCCCGTCAGCAAAAATATACCACGTATATCATCCAAAATTTCACAATGACCAATTAAAGACCTGCAAATACACCAATTGCTCAAGGCACAAAACTTAGGAAAGAGGATGTAGCGCCACAAGTTGATTTTGCATTGTATAAAAGTCTAGTTGGTAGCTTGTTATATCTCACTTCAACTAGACCTGATATTATGTTTGCAGAAGTTTTGATATTATGTTTGTAGCAAGTTTTTTCTCGAGGTTTATGCAGTCACCTAATATTTCTCATTGGAAGGTTGCAGAAAGGATCTTAAGGTATATTCCCGGGACAATAGATTATGGTTTGCTTTATACACATTTCGAAAAAATTTCACTATCAGATTATGCAGGGAGTTGAGATGATCGCAAAAGCACCTTAGGGTATGTTTTAGATCTTGGAACCAATCTGATTCCATGGGCATCCAAGAAATAGTCAATCGTTTCAATATCTTCTGTAGAGGTAGAATATGTACCAACAAATTTAGCAGCTTGTCAAGCTATGTGATTGAGAAGATTATTGAAAGATATTTCAAACATTGAGAAGAAGCCAACTCCAATCTACAGTGATAACAATTCAGCTATTTCTTTATCAAAAAATCATTTTTTCCACAAAAAGAGCAAGCACATTGACATTCATTTTCATTTCATTGGTGACCTCGTTAATGATGGGGACATAGTACTTTCTTTCTATGGTTCCAAAGATCAAATAGAATAGATTTTTATAAATCCATAGGACAATAATGTATTTGAATTTCAAAGAAAATAGCTAGGCATTGTAAGTGTCACTACATGTAACAATTGAGATTAGTAGGGGATGTTGACATGTTAATCTCAATGTAAGTTAGTTGTTGCTTAGGTGTCATCACATTTGATTTATTTTCTACCATGTGTTGTAAGCAATTTAGTCTTACTTGAGTTCTACTCCATAGGTGTCGAGTTTTAATTCAGTTATTTATTATTGATGTTTACAATGTAACCTATTTAGTCATTCAAAATATTGAGAAGCTCAATCTCCACTTTCCAGTTTCATTCTTACTTGAGTTTTACTCCATAGGTGTCGAGTTTTACTTCAGTTATTTATTATTGATGTTTACAATGTAACTTATTTAGTCATTCAAAATATTGAGAAGCTCAATCTCCACTTTCCAGTTTCATTCTTTGTCATTTATAACCTGGACAAAACATAGAATGTTGTCATTTATAACTTGGACAAAACATAGAATGTTTGATTGAAACAGCAAGAGACCATCTGCAATGGTAAAATTCTGCGGCTATGAGTAGGAACCAATGTAAGTTTAAGCAGTGCAGATGGTAAAATTCTGCGGCTATGGGTAGGAACCAATGTAAGTTTAAGCATTAGTAAATATTATAAGAAACATGCGTTTTTGCTGTCCTTCAAATCATAGCAGAAGTTGGTTATTTCCTTAATTATAATCTTTTCTGCGTGCAAATGTATTAATATGTTTCACATATGGATAATATATAGTAGGATTGGGCCTTTGAATAAAACAAAGGATACGGCCCCTTGATGAGATTTTGTACGTTTGTCATATTAGATTAAAATGAAAAAGAAATAAATAAAATAATAGTGATGCCTTAATTGTAGCAGTAATTATATTGATCGGTCTCAAAATGGACGAGTGAGGAGGTCTAGATCGATAGAGCAGATTCCATTGTTCAACCTCACGTTTTTATTCTTTTTCACTTCAATAATACTAAAGAGAATCGAAACGAACGACAGTATATAGTTTTGTCTGTCATAAAACCATTGTTCGACTCTAAATGAAATTAGAATATCTTAGCCACTGGTGAGTTAAAAATAAAAATTTCTAAATGCGCGTAATAGAGTGATCGATCATTTGACCTCTTTGTTCCCTGGGAGGGGCAAGAGAGAGAGCACTATGCTTTCTGATGGTTCAGTATTCTCGAACCCATGTGTCACGCCCACGCTACTTTTTTCTTCGCGTTGGTCGTGCGGCACTACCTTTGCCGGGTTTCGGGCAAAGTAGACTACGCCTCTACAACTCGTTCAACACTAATGTCTATGTTACCCGTGTTATGTTTATTGTCCTTTTATGTTAATTACGTGTTTATAGTTCACAATTATGTTCTCTTGTCTTAACAATTGTTTAACTTCATAAACTGTTCAGCAATATAACCATAACAGCAACAAGAAACCATACACATGATAACACTTGAACACGATGTTTAAAGGAGGCCCGGTTTTAACGACCGGCGCCTCTGAAAACCGTTTTATAACTTTCGCAAAGTCTGGTTTTACAATGGTGCGTGAGCTCCACGAGCCTCACGGCTTTATTACAACCGTCGCACTGTTTACCCGGGCTTTTAGCCCACTGTCGGCATTCGCACTGTCGTGCGGCCTTTTACCCAGCGTTCACAGATTTGGGTGACCGTCGTATTTTCACCGTGCGCTCTCGGCGCCCTGCTACTATGTTGGCCCGCGGCCAACGTCCGAACTCGTGCCTGTTATAAGACCCGCGGCCTTTGACACTTTCGCCGAACTGTGTAGGTGTTCGTCCTTACGACCGTCCCACCGTATAATAATTGCGAACCTTCTCCTCGGTTTTGCGTTCACCCACGGCCGTAGTCGCACTACGTTCCCCTGACCTCTTCGCCCCTTCCGCAGCTAAGACTCTTCACATTTCGCACTCTCTTGCTACTTGTGTAAGATAGATCGAAGACCGATTGTTGTGAGTGATCGACTTGATGATTTTCTCCCTTGCGATGCCTTCTTATTTATATGCGATCCACCGCCTAAGGGAAGGGTGTCGTCCCTCCAGCCGACTCCCCAAATTCCTCGTGTAGCGCCCAACCGACTCGTTCGGAAGTTGAACTGTTTTGCGTATGTGGTCCCTTGCGGGTCGGCTTTGCACGAAGCCGCCCACGCAAGGTGACGTTAAGCCCACGTTTGCTCCCGCGCGCCCATACTTCGGTCCACTTCTCCATCGTGCCAATCAACCGTTCGTTCGCCCACCCGTTTAGAGTGCCTACGTCCCGGTTATGTGCGCCCACTTCGTTTATTTCGTGTCGGGTCTCCAAATGGTCGTCGGGTGAGGGGTTGCGTTTGCCTTCGTTCGGGCCGCCCTCCGTCGTGCGGAGCACCCAGATCTCCGGTCGTTACATCCTCCCCCACCTTATTCCGTTGTCGTCCCGACAACCTCTACACCATCATGCACTCTTCAGCCTTCCGTACCAAGTCGCCCTCCCGTTCTGTGATCCTGTGCACTGTTCGGGAGTATGCATCCCATACAACATCAAGTCGGTATTAAGGCATCGACCAGGCTTCTCAATCTTTCGGACCTCCAAGTCATCATGTGTGGACCTCTGTGCAGTGTTAAGTAACACTTCTCGTTTCGGTCCTTGACTCAATTCTCGTGGGAACCCCACACTTCTGTTGCCAATTGGACCATCCTGCCCAATCTCCATACGGGCTCACTGCCTTGAGCAGCCAACGGTGAGCCCAGGCCTCTGTTTTCTCTAAGCAAGCCCCGAAGGAGGTGAGCCCGGTGGCTCACCCTCGTCCTTCAGTTTCGTTCTTTTACTCGGACCTCCGTCCATCAACCCGGTCCACCTGCCGAGCCTTCTTTCTAAATTCTGCCGATGTGCCTCCCGACCCTCCTCTTGGATGTTCGGTCCTCTACACATCTTACCTCTTTCGCCATCGTTTCCTGCCAACTCCTGCTCTCCCGGCCGATCCAAGGTGCTACAGGTGAGTGTTCGAGTGACTGGTTCTTCTTCTCCAACCGCGGTCACTTCTGCTACAGCGTTCGGTCGTTCCGATCCGAACGACTTCGTTTCGTTCCTGGGCGGGTGTCTCCTGCACGCCCGCCTTAACGCCACCGTTCTGCTGTCCGCGCTACTCGCCGAACCGCCAACCGCCGTGCGCCTTCCTATCTCCCGTTCGCTGCCCGAACGATCGTGCGACAGGTCGGTGCGTTCGTTCGTCCCGCCGGTCGAACTGTCATCCGAACGCCTTTGTCGCTTAACTGCTCGTCGTTCAGCCTTCCATCCTGCGACCTCCGTGCACGACTGCCGAACCCCGACGACCCGCGACTTTTGCCGACCTCCGCCCGAACGGTCCTGTTTTATGCCCAAGTCTGAACGACCTGGTTCACCCGGCTCCCTCTGAACCGTGGCAGCACTTGTCAATCCTCGTGCCGCCGGTATGCCTGCGAGAATGCTTTCGTCTTCGTCATTATAATCTGCAACCTCATCGATCATACGCCTCATGACCCGATCCTGTTCCATCATTCGACAAAGTCCAAGAAGTTCTCTTTCAACGTTTTCTACCAAGGCTGCAAGTCCTTCATGGATGCGGGGTCTTTCCTCTATCTGCCGTCTCAATCCGTGTAAGGTAGAAAAAAGTTTCCTCCCGCCTTCTCCCAAACTTGCCAAGTCTTGTTCGTCCATGTGAGATTCATCGTTCATCCATGCCGGTAAACGACCCGAATCTGGCTCATCTTGAGCGTTCTCAAGTTCGGTCTCTATCGAACTCCCGTCGTCGTGAGTGTCCTCCTCCTTACCTGTCCATGTCGACGAATCATCCGATCCCGGTTCTGCTTGATTTACTTCAAGCCCGACCTCCATCGTTTCGCCGCCATGTATTTCTTCCACGTTTGGTTCGTATGTACCCACCAGGTATCCATCGACCCATCTCAAAGGACTAATCTTCCGAAAGTCCTCTGGGTGTTCCCGGTAGTGCACCCCCAACCTGTCAATGTAGTCGAGCTCCTCTTGCTCGATCACAATTTGTTTGTCCATTGCTGTGCGCACCTGTCACCTGTTCGCCCAACCGAATGTGACACACCTGCGTTCCGACCGGTTCTCCAACCGACCTGCGCACCCGTCGACCTGTTCACTTGCCAACCTTGTGCGTTCTGCCCTGTGACTGTTCCGTTCACCAGCTCCGCCTGAGCTCTGATACCATCTGTCACGCCCACGCTACTTTTTTCTTCGCGTTGGTCGTGCGGCACTACCTTTGCCGGGTTTCGGGCAAAGTAGACTACGCCTCTACAACTCGTTCAACACCGATGTCTATGTTACCCGTGTTATGTTTATTGTCCTTTTATGTTAATTACGTGTTTATAGTTCACAATTCTGTTCTCTTGTCTTAACAATTGTTTAACTTCATAAACTGTTCAGCAATATAACCATAACAGCAACAAGAAACCATACACATGATAACACTTGAACACGATGTTTAAAGGAGGCCCGGTTTTAACGACCGGCGCGTCTGAAAACCATTTTATAACTTTCGCAAAGTCTGGTTTTACAATGGTGCGTGAGCTCCACGAGCCTCACGGCTTTATTACAACCGTCGCACTGTTTACCCGGGCTTTTAGCCCACTGTCGGCATTCGCACTGTCGTGCGGCCTTTTACCCAGCGTTCACAGATTTGGGTGACCGTCGTATTTTCACCGTGCGCTCTCGGCGCCCTGCTACTATGTTGGCCCGCGGCCAACGTCCGAACTCGTGCCTGTTATAAGACCCGCGGCCTTTGACACTTTCGTCGAACTGTGTAGGTGTTCGTCCTTACGACCGTCCCACCGTATAATAATTGCGAACCTTCTCCTCAGTTCTGCGTTCACCCACGGCCGTAGTCGCACTACGTTTCCCCGACCTCTTCGCCCCTTCCGCAGCTAAGACTCTTCACATTTCGCACTCTCTTGCTACTTGTGTAAGATAGATCGAAGACCGATTGTTGTGAGTGATCGACTTGATGATTTTCTCCCTTGCGATGCCTTCTTATTTATATGCGATCCACCGCCTAAGGGAAGGGCGTCGTCCCTCCAGCCGACTCCCCAAATTCCTCGTGTAGCGCCCAACCGACTCGTTCGGAAGTTGAACTGTTTTGCGTATGTGGTCCCTTGCGGGTCGGCTTTGCACGAAGCCGCCCACGCAAGGTGACGTTAAGCCCACGTTTGCTCCCGCGCGCCCATACTTCGGTCCACTTCTCCATCGTGCCAATCAACCGTTCGTTCGCCCACCCGTTTAGAGTGCCTACGTCCCGGTTATGTGCACCCACTTCGTTTATTTCGTGTCGGGTCTCCAAACGGTCGTCGGGTGAGGGGTTGCGTTTGCCTTCGTTCGGGCCGCCCTCCGTCGTGCGGAGCGCCCAGATCTCCGGTCGTTACACCATGCAATGGGCATCAGACTATGTTTAATGTGTTATTGATGAAGTACCATGTTTAATAATCGTAAAAATACAACTTAGAAGTGAACACAGATGAAGAGAGGGACCATTTCCTCACTTATAAAAATGCCTTCCAGCTACTTTATCACCACTTGTATCCTAGGTTTTTGTGATATGCATTATCACCATAATCATCTACTATATTGATCAATCTCACGTCATAACTCGACCCCTTCCACCTATGAGACAAATTTCTTTATCAATCGATACTTCAATACCAAATATGGTTTATAATAACATTCTTTCTTGGATACATGAGAATTCTTCTGTTGGTTGATGATCATTCTAATCAATGGGATTAGAATAATAAAATATGTTGATACTTGAAACCATAGCCTTATCCTAATACAGGAACATCGTAAGCGTAGTAATCTCCATATTATTCGTGGCTTATTACTTCTATGTGATAACACTATCATAGAGTTCAGACGGAACTTTGTTTTTCTCGGAGGAAACAAACTAGATGCTAATACAATCACATTTACTAATTTATTAATGTAACTGATATGTGAAAAATAGCATCAATCAGTCTATATCTGTGATTATGCTAATTACAATCAAGTGCATCACTGGATTCATTGACCAGGATTATTGATGTGGTAAATTACAAAACCTATTCTCCCTCGGGTAAAATTAACTACAGACAATCCTGTTGTCTGATTTTTTTTTTTCACAAATAGACTATGTATATATTAGATTTACATATTGTATGATCGCAGTGAATTAGGATTGATTACCACTGAGATTACTGACAGGCTAATGCTTCTTGACCACTGTTGAGACAATAACTCTCCATTTCCTCTGCCCACGGATTGAGACGAGTGGACATTACAGTGCGCTTTTCACCTTAAATGTGTTTCAAAATCGCTAGCGAATCTGGAAATTTCTGTTAATTGCAGAGTCTCGGAATGCTTGCGTGATCGCAGTCCCTTAATCTTTTTATCCAGCGAATCACATGGCCATACGGAAATTAATATTACTTTCCAACATTAAACAAAGCCAAATTTCTCCTTATCGCCTAAACTTCATCAACCATGATCCCACAGTACGTTTATCCAACGGTAAACTCATGCCGTACTATTTTCGTGAGTATGACTAATACTTGTAATTTTAAATTCTACGAGCGGTAATTTTTTGTCCATAAAAGTTACTATATAATTATATTTTGCAGTTGAAGGCCTACGTATGAAAGATTTTCCGGCATATCTCGATATTAAGCTTCAATACTTCCACTTAATAGCAGGCGTTAGCATTGCTTCTACAGGATTCGGTTTAGATAGCATAAAAACTCAAACAGTTATATCAAGTTACTAATGATATCTATAATATTTTATATCAATTTCCAAATTGTTCACAAGGTCAGTGGCTAGATATTAACTGTAGTATGTTGGACCATTATGGAAAGAGGTTGAATAACTGAAAAAAATATAAAACAAGATGGATAGGGTTGGTGTAAGATGGATGTGCAAAGGCAATATGACCTTGTGTTCCATTATGTATTATCATCTATACATGCATGAACAAACTTGGACAACTGTGCATGGACAAAGCCGGTTTATAGTTTAAACATCTATTATTATCTATACATGCACGGATCTTATTTTTGGTTGAAGCTGATTTATGTTTGAACATGGTCTATATATATGTGGTCGCGCGATCTAAACATGTATTATCATTTATATGTGAACATAGTTTATACATGTCTGTAGTTTTATCTTTGATTATTTGTTTGTCCACGAACGTGGTTTACAATTTTATGTTTGGATTTTTATGTTTTTGACGTTCATTTTCATGCTTACCTGGGTTTATTTTTCAGGTTTCATCTCCACGTGTTATATTTTTTTTATTTATATATGAACATGGTTTATACATGCCTATAGTTTTATGTTTGATTATTTGGTTTTCCATGAACCTGGTTTACAATATTATGTTTGGATTTTTATGTTTGTTGGGTTCTTTTTAAGCTTGCTTGGAGTGTTTCCTTATTCGAATTGGTCACTTTAATCTTTTTGTTAGTTAATATTTTTCATCAGATGGTCTAAATTGGAAGATGTCAATATATTCTGGTTTCCGCCACTTTATCAATGAACGAAATTGAAAGTCATAACCTCCTTGGATATCTAAATCAAGTGTTTAAATGATATAAATGTTGAAACTTGTAGGAATAAGGGCATCTTTCATTCATGCCCTATCTTCCTTATAAAAGGTTATCCTATTGTTTGTTAATATTCTCCTTGTGCCCTTTGGCATAATTGTGGTCATTCTTTGTTAATATTCTCCTTGTGCCCGGTTTTCGCCACTTTATCAATGAACGAAATTGAAAGTCGTAACCTCCTTGGATATCTAAATCAAGTGTTTAAACCATATAAATGTTGAAACTTGTAGGAATAAGGGCATCTTTCATTCATGCCCTATCTTCCTGATAAAAGGTTATCCTAATGTTTGTTAATATTCTCCTTGTGCCCTTTGGCATAATTGTGGTCATTGTTTGTTAATATTCTCCTTGTGCCACTTTGGCATAAATGTGGTTTGGTTATGTGTAACTACTCCCTGTTTATACTTTCCTTGTGTGGCATGCTCTCTTTCAACAAACCAGAAGTTGGTTTCAATTCCTCATATTTCATTTCGTCACAAATATGTTTATCTTGTTATGGATCCCCAAAAATCTATAGATTTCATTGTTCATGAGTAACTTAGAATGGTGATGGTGATTTGATCAGATAAAAACATATGGTATACACTACTCCACTTCTCATGGAAGCATTCCACAGATTCTATCATTCATTCTTTTTCTTTGTAAAGAAGACATTTTATTGCACGAACATATAAATGTTTTTCTTTGCAAAGAAGCCATTTTATGGCACGAACATATAAATGGGGGAATTATCAGTTGAAAATAATTAATATTACTTTGTTTTAATGGAAAAATGGTTACACAAGTTGTAACGTATCTCCTTAGTTTAGGATTTGTTCCTAGAGTTTAGGAGTTTGGTTGCAACTTCCTGTTGTACTTAATGATGTAATCTTTCATTCATGAATAGTAGAGTGTACGGAGAGAGTTCTCTTTGTTTGAGTGCAATCTCTAGGTGCAGTACTCACCTGTGAGCTGTAACTCCTCCTTTTTCAATTCAAGTCTGATTTTTATCTTGGTATCAGAGCACAGAGTAGGGATAGCCTAGATTTTTTTTCTCTTTAGGGATCCATCCTTGTACATAACTGTAGTGGCGATGGAGTATACAAAATATTCGTAGGATCAGGTGGACTGCAGTAACACCTGTAGCACAGGTCTCAGATGATTGATCATCTTTGAGCACAAGAAAGGGTTGGCGCGGTTTTGATACAAACAGTTGCACCATTTTTGAGTGGAACAAAGGGTTGTCACGGTATTTTAAGGAACAATCACGCCACTTGGCACGGTTTTGAGAGGGATAGTCACGTCGACGCGCCAGAAATCGCAATTGGCACGGAAAATCAAGCCTTAAGCATGCAAATTTCATGCCTCGCATCGATTTTGCTTTTGGTGCAGGTTTTTCACTGTCGAGAAGCGCCAGCCTCTTTCTCTTTGGAAGATCTGCAAATTTTTCTTCTTTTTTTTTTGCAGATCGGCCTTGCCCAGTGGTGGCCTTGCTTGTTGGTGGCACTTTGAAGCTTCAGATTTTCCCGGTGGTGGTGCATTGGAATTCTTGATTTGTTCGGTGGTAGTAGATCGGACTTTCCTGGTGGTGGCGCATTGGAGTTCCTGATCTATTCGGTGGCAGCAGATAAGACTTGCCCTGTGGTGGCACATTGGAGTTCCTGATCTGTTCGGTGGCAGCAGATCGGAATTGCCCAGTGGTGGCTCATTGAAGTGTTTAGTTGGATAGAATTATTCATCAGAGGATCAGAAATTTTATCAGTCCAATATGAATAACAATATAGAATCGTATCTCCACGAGTCTGGCAAACTCGATGGATCAAATTTCACCAACTGGAAATTCAAGATGCAGAGTTTACTTGAAAGTGCAAATGCGTGGTTGATCGTTATAGGAAATGAACTCAGACCAGGATCAGCTGCACAAAAGAAAGATTGGGATAAAAGGGAGACAAAAGCGAAGGTCATATTGAAGATGTCCATCAAGGACAATGTTATCCCACATATTAGAGACTGTAAATTGGTCACTGATATTTGGACAACGCTAAAAAACCTATACTAGACATAGAATACAAATCGTGTCTTGTCACTTAAAGGCAAGCTGCTTGCATTGAAAATGGAGGAGAATGAGTCCGCTGCTAGATTCGTTGTTAGAGTTAAAGACCTGAAGGGCAGATTGGGAGATATCGGAGAGAAAGTTTCCGATTTAGATCTGGTCACGATCACGTTGAATGGAATGACTAATGAATACCAGGTGTTCATCTCATGGCTGTCAGCAAGAGAGAAAGGCCCTACATTTGAAGAACTGACATGGATTCTAGCAGGTTTTTCAGATTCCAATTGGGCAGGTAACTTGGATGATTGAAGATCTATCATAGGTTACGCATTCAACATTGGATCCGGGGTCATAGCCTAGAGCAGAAAAAAGCAGAGCACTGTAGCTCTATCTTCATGTGAGGCTGAGTACCAAGCATTGTGTGCAGCCATATATGAAGCTATCTGGTTGAGAAGACATCGCAACGATGCAGGAGAAGAGCAGAAATAATCAACTATTATCAAAACTAACAACTAGAGTACCATCAAGCTTGCATACAATCCAGTCTTTCATAAAAATACCAAGCATATCGATACTTAGGTTCATTTTGTTTGAGAGAAACAACAGTCAAAAGAGATATGTGTTGAATATTGTAAAACTTGTGATAATATGGCTGATATTTTTACTAATCCTCTTGGGTGTGTAAAGTTTGAATTGTTTAGAGGGATGCCAGGAGTTCAAGATAATCCCTTCTCTATTAAGGGGGGGATTTGAAAATAATTAATATTATTTTGTATTAATGGAGAAATGGTTACACAAGTTGTAACATATCTCCTTAAATAGGATTTGTTCCTAGAGTTTAGGAGTTTGGTTGCAACGTATTGTTGTACTTAATGATGTAATCTTTCATTCATGAATAGTAGAGTGTACAGAGAGAGTTCTCTTCATTTGAGTGCAGTCTCCAAGTGCAGTACTCACCTGTGAGCTATAACTCCTTTTTCAATTCAAGTCTGATTTTTATCTTTATCATTGAAAAGCTTGAGAGTAATATACTTCCTTAACTGTCTTCATGATAGTAGCAGTGTAAGGGCTAAACTAATAATGTTGTAACTAAACTCTAAATATTGCTTTAGGTTTTGTAGAAATAAATGGGGTTGGCATAATCAATTCACTTTTACTTTTTGATGTTTAATTGTGCATATTTTTTGCAAATGAATTGAATGTGAATTTTTCTAAAATTGATCTTCATTTTTTTGTAATTTAGAAATTACAGGTTTTCCACCAAGTGTTAACCTCATATTGTACTCTATTTCTTAAAATATAACCCGAACTCCATAAAATCCTATGGTTTTCACCAATAAATTATTAGAATGTTGATTGTTTGGTTGTAGTTAAAGGTTTAGATGATTTATGCAAGATCAAGTCTTCAGTTTGGATTGAACCATGCACAACTGAACCTTGCACTATAAATGGACAAATAATAAAGGTATGTAGAAGAAAAAAAACCATTGAACAAGGTTGTTGTTCTTCATTTGCGTGTTCATTTGGTAGAGAAGAGTGTTGTAATTTTTGGTGAAGCTTTGCATTTTCTAGACCATAATTCAATTTCAAACTCTCGAATATATTAATACCTTGAGGGATGCCCAAGGATTTGAGACATAGGAAACATATCATTCATTTTTATTTTCAAATGATATTGTTTATTTCTTATTTTAAATAGGTATTGCATGGTCACTTTAATTCTTTTAAGCTAGCTAAATTCTCAATATAACAACAAGAAACATCAAATGAATTTTCAATTCTATCATTCAATGCAATAATTTGTCTATGAATAGGAGGAATAGTATAGTCTCATTTAAAAATAAGTAGATTCCTTTCATTCAATGAAATAGTTTGTATAAGAATAAAATGAATAGTATAGTTTGGTTTGAGTATATGAAGTAGTAGATGAAGCATTTCTTTAGGTTTTCGCGTAGCATATATGGTTGGAAACATTTTTATATAATCTTCCATTGTTGAACCTCTAGAGGGATTTATTTATATTTTATTTTGAAAATGTGATGTCATGAGGACATGACGATGGGAGCTCTACGGCGAACATGGTAGAACGAGTGTTTAGGAGAGGGTAAAAGTTTCTTGGTTAGCGGTTATGGTAATGCATATTAACTATGAATGGTTCTTACATGGGTTCAATGGGGCAGGTTTCCACCATTCTCATATGATGCAGTAATAGTTATCAAGTAGTTTCAATGGGTGGTTATTTTCGGTGGGCAGTAGTTGGAGGCCCAAACCTTTAGGATTCCTTGCCGCAGAGTCTATTTACTTTGTTTATACATGAGGGATTTAAGGTCAAAACCAAGGGAAACAGTGTTTCTTTTGGCAGATATTGAGTCGGAGTAAACGCTTATTAGGGGGCTCATGCACACTTTTTCGAAACAACAACTGGTGGATAGAATGATGTTTATGCATGGATGAAGTGATAATATATTATTCATCTTACACCATTTACTCATCGCAAATATGGGTCAAAGACAAACATTTTTTGAGTGGAGGGTTTTCACCAAAAATGAATATGCCACCGTATGCCCAAGTAGCTATTTACTCCTCGGTAATGGAGGACATGGAAATAAACCTACAAGGGTAAGGGCTTACTCAACAGAAATTAGCGCTGACCAAGGGTTTACTCAACCTAGTGATGGAACCAAAACATCCCTTTCTAAACATTCCATCACCTTCTGAGCTGTTGTACTAGGCTCACGAAGAACATGGTATTGAGAAAAATGTACAAGAGATCTCTGGTGTGGCTATAGGTGGTGAGAGTGGGATGGTTGCAGACAAGAATGGAGGTTTAATTTATCCTTAATGTGCTCCAAGGGCTACTACTGTTGATCCCCCATCTTTGGGACTTTCTGATGCAACCGCACATCTAGGTGCTTCAAGGGTATTACCTGAAAAGAGTTGGGTCCTGAGGGAAACAAAGCCTCAAACTTAGGTGACAACCATCAAGGGGAAGATGAGCAACATCCCAGAACTGAAGAACACAGGCCATGATTGAAACAAAAACCAAGTACTCAAAGGTTCATGAGAGGGAGCATCTATTTCTTTTCCATGAGGGTTTCAATATTTCTGAAGGGATGCTAACCGAGAGCACTGTGTTGGTAGGGAGGCTCTGGGGCAGAACTATACAACACACAACTAAAGTGATGCACAATGGAGATATGGGGACATTTAATGGAACATTTTCCCATGGTGATTACCATGTTCACAGGATGGTTCACTCATATTGTCTCATAATCAAAGCCTATTGATTAGGTTTTAACTAGATATTAGCACACTAAGATAATGTTAGTGCTCCTCAAGAGATGTTCGTGCTTCCTCCACCCAGTGAAGGAGAAAACGGGGTCGGGGCTGATTTGTCTGCAGCTCCTTGGACTGCCACTGCAATTCTGGGAAAAGGAAATATTTAAGTGCATTAGGGATGATATCAGTGTTTATTTGGACCATAAAATATCATGCAATGAAACTGGGTGCTTGGCCATAGCCAGAATACTAGTACACGTGGACACCCGCAAAGGTTTGATGGAGAGCTATCGGCTACAAATGGGGGAAATTGTGTGGTGGCAGATATAGGGCTACGAGGTGATTCCCTTCCACTGTAGGAGTTGCCATGAGATCAGTCACCTATACAAAGACTAGGCACTTATTATTGGGGAAGAACTGGAACCCCTATGAAGCTATGCTTGATTGAGCACACAGACAGTAGCAGAGGGAGAAACATCTCTCGCTGCGCACATAGAGGATCCATAGCCAAGCCGAAGAGGAGATGTGGCAGTGACACATTAGAAATTCTCTTGGAATCCTAAGGCACCTATCACCCATTCATGAGAAAGGGGCCTTGATTTATTTTCGCGTACTCTTCATACATGTTCCCTATCTTCTCAAAATTTTCTGATATATGAAAATGAATTATCATCTGTTGTTGTTCCAGGTTCGGGTATTGGGGCTAGAAAATTGATTTTTATTAATTTTCCTGTGATATCTACTTCGCCGTCTCCTCTTAGCTAAATTCCAACCTTACATCTTGACCCTCTCCCTATCACCTCTAGGGAAGGCTTGAGATCTAGTGTCCCTCACAAATAAAATATGAGATCTCTACCCCATTCTAGGACACCATCTTATGAAATTGGCATGAACCCTATACCCTCCAAAACCATCAAACTTCCTAGGGGTGGTCTATCACATTTATCCAAAGCCATCAAGTAGGCAGTTATTGAAGTGGCGACGAGCATTGAGACTCATATTGACCGGGTTCTTAGAGCAAAAGGAAACCTTGATAGGGTTACCCCATGGATTGCATCTCCTTCAATTGCAGGTGTTTGGCTAGCCCAAATAAGATACTAGCTCTTAGGAGGCTAATTGGATTAGAGAGGATTGATGTAATATTATTATACGAAACTTTAGGTGATGGGTTCTCCATTAACAAAATCTTGATGAATATGCTCCCAAATTGGGATTCCGCTCAGTAGATGTAAGAGGGAGATCTGTGGGTTGTGCTTTGGGTTTCAATAACAAGACTATCAAGGTAGTCAACATTTCGGGGGGCGAATGATTTCTGGGGGTAGACCTCAAATCCATTGAGATCAATGTGCCCCTAAGACTCATTAATATCTATGGACCTTGCCACAATACAGAGGCTTATTGGGATAGGCTGTTGCATGTAGATTTCATGCACGCAGACAATTTGATCGTTGGAGGTGACCTAAATTTCTCTTTGGGACATGTACAATCCTGGAGAAATAGGGTATAAACTGACCCCCTAGCAGCCTATTTTTAACATGTGATGGATTCTTATAATCTCATGAACATAGACTCAGCCAAGATTCTATTTGACTTGGAGGAATAGAAGAACAGATCAGGATGCTCTGGGCAAAATACATGACCACTTCTTGATTAAATCTCTTGTACTATCTAGTTTGGACCGAGTATGTCAATGGGTGGGATCGGGTGGTATATTCGACCATCCCCAATTTTTATGGATATTATGGACTCCAAGCATAAACCAAACTCCCCTTTCAAATTTAATGCTACTTGGACTGCTGAAGCTGATTACCATAAGTTGGTAATGGAGTCTTGAACACACTGTGGTCTAGACAATAACAACTCATCGACATAGGTGATTGCCTATAACTTGGCAGACATAAAATCAAAAACCATTAGTTGGGACAAAGAAAAGAAGCAAAAGGATGAGGCCACCTTATAGAGGATTGAATATGTCATCAAGAAACTAGATAACTCAGGGATTAGAACCTATACAAGTACTGAATCAAAGGATCAATTGATTAAGTTGGAAATCGAAAAGATTCACCTCCTGAGACAAAAAGGGAAGACATGGAATTTAAAGAGAATAATGATATGGTTAAGGGTTGAGGATGAAAACTCAAAGTTTTTCCAACAATACGCTAGGGGGATGAAAATTACTAACATTATCTAGTCTCTGTGGGATTAGACTTGTAGGGAGGCTAGCACATTGAACTATAGATATGGGCATAAAAAATTTCTCAAATATCTTTAAAGTGCCTAGGGAAGATTCCATAGCGGAGATATTTCACATAGCTGAAGTTTTGTGTACGTTTGTGGAGGTTGAGGATGGAAAGACCCTAAATAAACCAGTGATGCTGGGGGAAATAGAAGTTGTCTTGAAATGTTCCAAAAGAGATACGATTCTAAGACCAGATGGGTGGCCTATGGAATTCTACCTCACTTTTTTTATCATATTGGGCTAGACCTCCTATTAGCTATTAAGGATTACATAATTTTTTTTCGGGTGTATGAAGGTTTCAACTCAAACTTTATTTCCATCATACCCAAAGGAAATGACCCTCTATCTTTTGATGACTATCACACCATCTCCCTTTGTAACTATATATACAAAATAATCTCTAAAACTATTGCTAGGTGCATCAAACCTTTCTTATCCAAGATGATTTCCAAGGAAGAATTCCCTTTCCTTAACCATCGTCAGATTCATGAAGCCATAGGGACCACTCAGGAAGGGCTCCACTCGATAAAAAAAAAGAACACCAATAATATCATCCTAAAAATTGATCTATCAAAAGCCTTTGATCGTTCAAGTTAGTTTTATCTTCAACTTATTCTTACCCATATCGATTTTCCTCACTTGTTCATAAAATGGATCATATGATGTTTCAAAACTGCTTCTTATAGCATTCTCATCAATGGGGCAACATTATGCTTTTTTCGTGTTGAGTGTTCTCTGAGGTAGGGATTTCCATTATCTCCATTGTTATTTCTTTCGATCATGGAGGGATTAAGTACATTGTTAATTAAATATTGTGTTGATGGGTCACTGGGAGGTGTAATGATATATTATGTGTCTGATCTCTCACATCTATTGTTTGTAGGTGATGTTCTTATTTTTTTAAATGTTTCAATCTCTAATACCACTTGTTTGAACAAAATACTATCCCTATTTTATAAAGCTACAGGTATGGAGCCCAACTTCAAAAAATGCACCCTCTTAATGGTGTCTTGGTTACAAAATGATCAAGGACATGCTTTACATCAATTTCAAATTGCCAGACAAGAGCTAGAGATGAGATTTAAATACCTTGGATTGAAGCTCAAGCAAAATGGATGTAGTATTGATGATTGGTTATAGTTCATTGAAAACATCGAGGGTTGTATAAACAAATGGAAACAAAGATGGATCTCCAAAGTTGGAATACTCACTCAGATCAAATTTGTTTTGGAGGTCATCCCAGTATACTGGATGAAACTAGTCTGGATACCAAAAGGCATCATCAACAGGATACAACAAATATGTTGTTGGTTCCTATGGCAAGGGAAAAATTTTCGGAGGAATTTCTCTTGGGTCCTCTAGGACAAGATATGAAAACCTAAAAAATGGGGTGGTTGGGGTATAAAGGACCTATATGTTTTTTCATAGGAACTGGCTTGCAAGATGGGATGAAAAATTATCACATCAGAGAGCCTATGGAAAGAGGTGGTCTACTATAAATATACACACCCCCTATTAGTTATTGACTTGATTCACAGGTGAGCATAGGGCATATCTGTTGTATCGATCATATGTAAGGCTATCTCGTAGTCGGTCAGTATCATCAAGGATGGATTAGCGTCGTGAATAGGGAATGGGGTGTAGGTTCACCTAGGTATTGATGTCTAGTTTGGATGTGGGAACACACACATACTGCCACTAGAATTATGAAAATTTATTTCAATGGCTGATATCACCTAGGTCGCTCATATGGTTGATGACAGAGACTCAAACAAGACATCACTGAAATGGTTGGATATACTGGACCTTGGACTCCCTGATAGATGGAGAAGGGTATGGAATAGATTTATTAGTGCATTGGAGGAAGCACATATCAGAATCACTCCACAAGAAGATGAAATCATATGGGAAACAACACCTCATGGCCGATATACACCAAAGGAAGGGTATGCTACTCTTATGAACGTTCTGGACCTGGTAGAATTGTGCTAATGGTGGCGGCCACTATGGAAACTAAATGCACATCACAAAACTCAGTTTTTTATGGGGTGTACACTATCGAATAAAGTACCCATAGAGGTCAATCTTTATAGCAAGCCTTTCATTGTTCGGCTAGGTTTTGTCTCTGCAAGGAGAGCTTAGAGGACATTGATAACCTATTCCTTCACTGCCCAATTGTTGCTCAAGTGTTGACTCGTATCACAACCACCCTCGACACTATGCATAGATGGGAAGGTCCACACATTACTAACGTCTACAAATTTTGGTTGAATGAGGCAACCTCTCAAAAAGTCAGAAACCTCCCCCTGATTATCTGCTGGGGTGTTTAGTTGATCAAGAATGGTAGTATTTTCCAGGATACTCTGACTAATTTCCCAGCCACATGAAATTATGTTGTTTCCATCTATAATTTCATTCTTTAAGACTCTGACCACCATCATGCTCGGGGTTATCATCCCGGAACTAATATACAACAACATTCCATGGGCATTCTTCGATGGGTCGGCTCAGGCCGCTAGTTGTGTGGGGGGGTTTCTTCATTTAAATTACCTTCACTTCTTCAAGATCAAAGTGAGTTTAGGGAGAGGCACCAACAACTATGTTGAACTTAATTGCCTAAGATACCTTCTCATATTTGATTTGGAACAAAATTTTCATAGGATACAGATCTTTGGGGACACACATCTTGTTATAAATTGGATGAACTCTACATATCATTATCACTTGCACACACTCGAGGGATTATTGGATGAATTCATCTCTCTAAAATAACATTTTCATTTTATTGTATGCTCTCATATATATAGCGAAAGGAAGGGAGCCACTAATTTTCTTTCCAAACAGGTCACGCAGAAAATCATGCGGGGCAGTGGTTGATAGAAGAATTTAGAGATGGAGTATTCTACCAGTATTTTCATCGTCCATTCACCGAGATGAATGAAAATATTTCAGAATGATCTTCATAAAGGTCATTCGGATTTTTTTCTTTTTGTTCACTCTTTCGTTCACACGACGATTATGGATTTACATTTTTATGTAACTATTATGATACTATTGTAAATATTGAAATATGATACTGTACTAATCTAAATGGTTTTTTCCATTTATTGGTGATTGCACCTCATACATGTTGAAAATACAACATGTAGTTTTCTTATAATTAACGAAAAATTGCGCTTTTTTCTTGGGAAAAAATTATTATATAATTTCTTTATTTAAATTATTTGTTTAATTTATGTGGATTAGAGGAAAAATTTGTTGTTTAGTTTGATTTTTTATATTGTTGATTTTATGTCAATGAACAAATATTATGGTTTTACGGTTTTCTAGGAGAAATTCTTGGTATTATTTAAAACAATTTTAATAATAATATAAGAATTTTTATTAAAATTATTTAAAAAACCATTTTACTAATTAAGGTTTAAGTTTTGAGAAAAATATGAACTATTTTATTCAAACAAACATCTACTCACTCTATTATATTATATATTGTATTATGATTATTCTAAATTTATATCTGATTAAAAGCAATAGCTATACTTAACCTGAATTATAATTACTAAAGTTTACTGCATGATCAGGGATTTTAATTTTTTTGGGAATTATATTCCATTAGAAAAATTAAATATAATGTATTATAAATGCTAATATGATACACTTAATAAATTATTTCTTTCTTTCTTTGATATATATATGTGTGTGTGTGTGTGTGTGTGTGTGTGTGTAAGAATTCCAATCCACATTGTTGATTATATTTAACCATTCCAATCCACATTGTTAACTCTTCATTATAGTATTTCTTCGCTATTTTGAGCATAGTCTGTGTCCTTTCATAGAAGTAGACAAGGGCACTAATATATGGAGAAGCATAAATCTATTGCATGTAGTCATAACACCACTAGTAACAAAAAGTAGAAATGATAAGCCCGGTTGAACCAATATATAGTGATGCGCATGGATTTTATAGTAGTGATATATTACGTCACTATATCAAAAGTCATACCAAGAGTCTTTTGAGTTTCCAGAATATTAAAATTCCCATTAAATTTGATAGTGATCTTCCTAACAATTCCAGTATTCCATTATGACTAATCACTACTACATAAAGGGAGGTTTTAAGACAATATTTGAGACTATTTTTCAGTAAATTGTCTTAACTTGAGACAAAAAAAACTTTTTTGTTGTATTAAATATTGTCTTTAAGGGGGTGTCTCAAAAATTATTGTCTTAAAGATTTGTCTCTATAAGGGTAATATATAACATAAGAAATATTGTCTCTTAGGAGACAAATTCATTATTGTCCTAAAATATTATCTCTATAAAGACAATATATAATACAAGCATTATTGTCTCTTAGGGGACACTTTCATTTTTGTCCTTCAAAAGAAAATAAATTGGATTAGAAAGATATTGTCTTTATAGAGACAATATGTCTTTAATCTTAGCTATTGTCTCTCTAGAAAAAATAAAAAAATAGATTTAAAGACAATACAATATCATTTATGTCTTGTTAGAGACAATATAAAATAAGGAATCTAGAAAAATATCTCAACTTTGAAGTAGATGAATATAAAAATATTTAATTAAATAAACTACAATGTCATCGATTAATTCATGTGAGGGCACAGTGGAATTGAACTAGCAACCTCTTGCTTATATGGTAGGTGCTCTTCCATTTAATTAGCACCCTTAATGAATTATTTGAAGGGTTATGTGAAGGGTTATTGAGATTACTACAAATAATGATAGTAAAAGAGATCAATCTAAAAATTGATAGAAGTAGTCGCAAGAAATTCTGAAAGCAAGTTCAAAACATAAACAATTTCTGGAATTCATGACAAACTACAATGAGAAAATTTATGTTTACACCTTTATCCAAGCCTTAAAATTGACTCACTTGAAGCCATACTTGTTGGTACAAAAGAAAATATCTATAGGAATGTAAAGAGGGGCCTCTAGTACTGAAAAATTAGAAAGCATCTATTGCGAACTACTACGCACAAAATGCACCATAAAGTAATATTAATTGTATTTTTGATACTAAAAAAAATGTACAATGAAGAAAGAATAGAAAAAACAATCATGTGCATCATATATAAAGTGAATGGAGAGTGCATCAAAACAAAATGTACCAACATTTATGGGTTTTGATTTATGCAATTAGTAGAAACAAAACCCTAAATGAAAGGAGAAGAGAAAAAAAAGGTTTAATGTAATCATATACAAATTATTGGAAAGCACATCAAAACAAAATGTACTTTCATTTTGTAGAATGAACATGTATTATTCATCAACAAACTTCTACGTAAACAAGCAAAATAAATAACTCCTATAAAGGGAAGCATGAGGAAATTCCCATAAATGAAAATTATAAACACACCTTGAACTTCTAAAAAACATTAACCTTACTATATACCTCAATATCTTTCGAGCACGTGTCTCCAATCCTTCTACTGGGCATTGAGGATCATCTTGACCTGCCAATATACGCTGTCACAACTTGTGTATTTCTTCAAAAGGTAAACCTTTGACACACTCCATACTCACTTCCGTCATAGTCAGAAGGCATGAAAATAATAATATTGCATCAAAATAATAAAGCCAATGAACATACCATTGAGGATCAATAGTAGCTGAGATGCAATGGATGGAACTGAAAATGGAACATCAAAATTATCTACATTATTCTGTCCCAAACCTGATTCATAGAGTTTTTAGGTATCATCAGCACTTGGAAAAATGCAAAATGTGTTCATAAGAAACTTGAACAAGAACACCAAGAAAGCATGCCTAAACTATTTTCCTATAATGTATAGAAAGATAACTTAAGCCTTAGACATATAGCTTGCACCACTTAAGCTTCAATGGAAGACTTACCAAATTTACTTCTAGCCTCAACAACCAAAGGAAAGAATAGAAAAATAATTGACCAGAATATTAGACCAAATCCAAAGGAAATGAATTCAAGCTCACCTTCAAATACATCATTTATAGTTGCGACTTGGGCATGCCATTTATTGTTGTAAATGGCCCATCTAAAACCCTGCACATATTTTTCTGACAGTTCTTAAACAAATCTATATTCCTTAAATAAACCTTGAGCAATAAAAAATGAACTCTTAAGTGGGCCTTTATTCAAGAAAAAAAATAAAAATTTCATCTCTTCAAATTCCACGTAAATCATGCCCAACCATTACATGAATCTTGATAATTGGAGCTACTACAACATATAATGGGTTAGTAGAAGCAACAAACCATGCATGCATTCCTTTGATTCATGCCAAGTTAAAAAGCTAGAATAACTAGCTATACAAAATCAATTGTTCACATTTAAGAAAATGACAATAATTTGACATTCATCCTATGTACCTCAAAGAATTTCAAATGCATAGTTAATATAAATCATTAAAAAGATGTAAAACCTAGTGACCTTATGTATTTTGTATTACTAATAGACAAAAATCCGACCAAGAACTCAGGCATCATTATTAGCTTTAAAACAGCCAACATAAAGAAACTAGAAAGAACACATTGCATGAAAAGGAAATTCTCACCTCCTAGTGATTCACCAATGATCCCTAAGTTAGAATGGGTTAATATCATGCCTTGCAGAAAGGTAGTCCATCAAATTTATCAACTCCCATACCTACATGCCATATACTATAAAGGTGAACAATCTAAACATGAAAGAGAATGCATACAAAGATTTGAAACCCAAAGAACTCATAGTACATAGAAATAATTATGGAGATCATTAAAAAATACAACTTTCTCCTCCAAATATGACAGAAATATTAAATTGAAGTATCTCACATCAAAATGGAAAAAAGAGAAGATGTGCTAGCGAACAATAAAAAACAAAAGACTGACAAAGTGACACAGTCGATGCATTAAACTTCCCTACAATGAACACTAACAAAGTATAATAAGATGAAAAATGATATCCTCGATACAAGAGAAAGATGCATGCCTCAAAGCATTGAAGAAGATATAATACTGCATTTAATAGGAGCTACCTCAGGGTAACAATAAACACAATTTATCATAAATGAGTGGTGATGTATATGTGAGAATGAGGCAATGATGCAATCATCACAAGGGAAGGAATAACAAGAAAATTCATTTTGGTTGGTTGAGATAATCTAATTCTAAGAGATGTCATGTGAGAATATGCCAAAGAGATATCCAACAATATATAAAGGAGAAGCAAGAGAAGGAATGACTCATCTCCCTTGATTCTTGAAGAGCTAAGAAATTAAGGTTTCATGGGAGTGCCAAGTGGAATTAGTGTTCAAGATGAGTGGCTCTATAGATACATGTAAGATAGACACAAAGGTAATCCACGTGAAAGGAGATTTGGAAGATCAAGACCCCAAGGAATATACATCTCGAAAGAACATTTTCATTGTTGCTTTTACCATGAAGCAAAAGGTTCACCAATTTCTTGAAAGTTGGGGTGTCTTCCTGGAAGATAAGGAAAAGTATAAAGAAAAAAAAAATTCTAGGAGCTTGCAGACAAAAAGGCTAAAGTATCTTGAGCTAGCAGTGTTTTCTAAGAGGAAAATTCTAAAAATGAGGACTTCATCAAGGAGGTCATTAACATAGTGGAAGGTAGGTTGGAAACGCATTTGAAAGATAGCATTAAAATCATATTTACATTGAGGAAAACGGCATTGATAACTCTACAAATAGTCATCAATAACACCGTTAAATAATTATGTGAAGAGTTATGGCAGTCCTTGAAATTGCATATATAAGTATTGAGTTTAAAAAAATGCTCCACACATAACAACAAAGTACATGTTGAATAGTGCATCACATGTATTGTTTATTGAGGTTGCTACAAATAATCATAGTAAAATAGGTCAATCTAAAAATTGATATAAGTAGTCCCAAAAAATTCTGAAAGCAAGTTCAAATTCTAAAAGCATGTTCAAAACAGAAACATTTATTGGAAGTCATGAGGAATTGTGTTTCCACCTTTATCCAATCCTTAAAATTGACTCACAAATAATATTCTATATAAATTTCTACACTCGAAGCCATACATCTTGGTACAAAAGAAAATCTCTATAGGAAAGTAAAGAGGGGCCTCTAGTCCTGAAAAATCAGGAAGCATCTATTGTCAGCTATTACACAAAGAATGCACTCTAAAGTAATATTATTCCTATTTTTTATAATAAAAACTGTTAAACAGACATGGACAGCGAGAAACAAATAGAAAGATAAAGCTTGCAATACAATTTTATTCACAAAAGATGTACATTTATAGTACAATATGGTGATCATTGGGATTCACATCCCAAGGTCCCTTGGACTGCTTTGTCCATTCGGCTTCCACGCTAACCCTTTAGGATTAGGTTTCCAACATTCCCCCCCTTAATCCGAAGGGTTATGTATGAGTCCAAGA